>VMDO01003387.1:0-144430 GCA_007922755.1 Pedetes capensis | reverse complement strand
GGGGGAGGAGGAAGTGGTAGCGTTCTTCATTCCCCCCTTTTTCTTGTGAATACTCCAATCTTGGAGGATTTATTTTAGTTGTCTTAAGGTAACCGTCTCTTCTGAGGTTTTTAGAGGCTCATATTGTTGTCTCAATACCATGAGCTGTACTGTGTTAAATCTTTCTTTAACAAAGGCAATAAGACGGTTAATAATGCAAAGTCGCTAGCAAAAAGTAAAATTCTAGGCCCAGCTAAAGTAGATATTAAGGTAGTCAGCCAAGGGGAGGAATTAAACCATGACTCAAACCAATTTTGGTTCTGTTCTCTTTCTTTCTTTCGTTTGGCAAGTCCTTCTCTCAGCTTTGTTATGGAGTCCTTAACTATGCCTGAATGGTCAAGATAAAACAACATTCTTCATTTAAAGCGGTGCATAACCCTCCCTGTTGTAAGAACAAATCTAGACTTTTTCTATTCTGAACACTACCTTGGAGAGTGATGTCAAAGACTCTTGTAAGTGAGAAATAGAAGTTTCTCTCTCTCTCTCTCTCTCTCTCTCTCTCTCTATATATATATATATATATATATATTTTTTTTTTATGTCAAGGTCAGAATAAAATACTGAATAATAGAAACCTTTGCAATTTAAATAAAGTTGTGGTTAAGGTCACTAGTCAGAATCTGGCACTAGAGTGATTTACTGAAGGACATCTAGCCAGTTGTAAATTTCTTCCAGAAGCTGCCCTTATTCTTTCTATGCGTGATACTGTGCAGGCCTATCTCTTGAATGCTTTGACACTCTTTCTCTCTCTCTCATGCATATGCATGTTCTCCCCCTCCTTTCCTTTTCCTTCCTCCAGCATGCAGAGCTGCTGCCACTGCACACAAACATGTGAGCGTTTCCCTCTACTCTGGCACACCAAGAGGACAGAGGTTGGTGATAGAGTCTGTGGTTTTGGAAAGTTTGCCAGCCTCAAGCCCAAGTACATAAGTGGTGACAATTGGTCCAGAATCTCCTAGAACATTCAAAAGTTATCAGAAGAGCAATATGATATTTATTTAAATACATATTGCACTCCTGGCACTACATTTGTATTTCATTATCCAATTTCTAGAGACAGACTCCTGGAAAACATGGCAAATATTAGAAGAAAGAAGGGAACTGAGGACAGAGGAAGCCCTGGTTAGTTTCTCTGGCTTTCTGCTGTACCTCTTCTTATGTTTGACCAGGTAAGTTGGTTATTCTAAAAAGTCAGTTACAAGGAGTCTTATTTAAAGACACAAATACATCCTAAAGATTGTTTTAACCTGGAATTTATGGGTGGACATTTATTTGCCGATCATTTGAAGTAGGGCTGCAGTGTTTTGGGGGGATTATGCATCTTCTGATCAGCATGTTCATTTTATTTCTTGCATAAAGTATACCTATAATGTGACTACACTTTCCAATTGCATTTCATTTAAAGATAGAGTAAGAACTTAAAGATACATGAGAAGAAAACTGAGAGCATTTCTAAAAGTTTGTCATTTCTTTATTTTGCTATTGTCTCTCCCATATCTGATTTAATGTCAAGAAAAAAATTTAGCAACATTCCTTGTCAGGACTTCCAAAGGATTCAACCTAGTTTTCATAGAAGCAACAACTATTTTTTGCACTTATATTTCATCATTTGAGGCAGCATTCAATTAAGTGAGGTAGTTATAGTAACAAATCAACTGACATAAACTTGAGAACAAACATAACCAACGCTCAGTAATTGCACAATTCAACTGTTGGGACCAGAATGCACAAGCTTCCTAGAAATTGAGTGAGGAGCTCCTGAGAGTTCCATATGGCATAGGCATTAGTCACTATCTTTTATCCAGAAGTAACAAAGAATGCCAGTTCAACTTACAAGATGGTTAAAAGGAATCAATTTAGAGACCTTGTAAAGAATTAGGAAAGAGGTCAAGACCTAAGCGTCTACCCTCAGTTACCAGTATCATAGGAATTTGGGACTTGTTCTGTGCATACTGTGCATTGAGTTTGTAATTTACCTCATTGATTCCTTTTAACAGTGCTTTCCATAATTAGAAAACCAAGACACAGTTATAGGGCTGTACAAAGTGGGAATTTTAAACCCAAACTATCTCACTCCAGCTTCATTTTGCTACCCGGCTTAGGACACCCTGGCAGCCAGGAAATCATCCAGCTAAATTTCAGTGTGCCTCATCCTGGTTTAATGGATGGCTGCTTGTTTAAAAGTCAGTGGAGTTATAGGCCCCACAGAGGTGCTTTTCAAAACCCTACCATTTACTGGGTAATCAGGGTTAATCTTATCTCAAATCATTGTCTCCCTCTGTACTCTCATATGTCTGAGCTATAAAAAAAAATGGAAAACTAGATGTTACAGTTGAACTATTCTGCATTTGGGTTTTTTAAGTTTGGCATTTGAACAGAATCACAAGTTGTAGAAACTAGTAATTTCCAGACATTTGAGGCCTGATTTACCAACATTACTGTAATTAAAGGAAAACCTGTATTTGTTCACTCCATTTTATCCTAACTCACTAGAATGTTTTATAAATAATAAATCTAGATATTTAGAAAATAGCATCTATTTAGCTGTTTATGCATTCAAGGGTTCTTCGTGTTCAGACATGTCAAACCTAATGTTATGAGATTGCCTAAACACTAAATTTATAGGGGAGTCAGTCGGAACGTGAACCATACTGACATGGAAAGGCAGCTTTAAAATACAGAGTACAGAAATAAACTGACTTGACAATTCCCTTAGAAGGCACATTTGTGAAGTACAGGGCTCAAGTGTAATGATTTCAGTTGGTCATAGAGTATTAATGAACTTTGAATTGAGGCAATTGTGATGAAGCCTGTTGCCTTTTCCAACACTAATCTTTACTGAAATGATGATTGATCTCAGTGATTATAGAAACCATTAAAAAGGTATCTGACTATGCCTGAATTAGCAGGATGGAAGTGGTTTTAAGCTTTTCAGTCAAGCAAACAGGATTTAATGGTTGTCATTTCAAGGTGCTTGTTTATGATTTTTTTCCCTATATCTTCTGACTCTTCAGTACTCCTTTTCATTATAGAACACAAATATGTGGTGGTGGATACTTGGTGTGCCCTCTTTGGCCTTAGCATTGTGGCACTGTAAAGTGAGGCTTGGAATGATGCTACCTTAACTTTCTAGAACCCTCCAACCCTTTACTGGTAAGGAATACTCCTGTCCCAGAGTTTGTGGAGATCCTTCTGTGTAACATTCACAGTACAACAACCACAGTGACAGTGGCCACTTACTGACCACACATGGAATATTTTCCACCATTGGTATTAATCCTCATTTCCACAAGGTTGGTGCTATTATCCCCAATGAAAGGATGAGGAAACTGCTGCTTAGAGAATTTCAGTGTTTTGCCTAGGGCTGCACAGCTAGTAAGGAGTGGAACTAGGATCTGGAATATTCTTCATTGTCTGTATGGCAGCCTGGAGGGCAGATGATCTTGTGCTCCTTTATGATTGTTCTTTTATGAGATCTCTTCACAGTCTCAGTAAAGCTAAGGAAAGAAGTCATCTCATTCAGTGAATGGAGACACAAAAACTGTGCTTTAAAACGTCTAGCCTCAGGCTTGTAATGCCTGTGCAGACTGCAGAGAGCTATTATCCTATACTACCCACTGATTCCGTGTTTCCGTGAAGACTTTGCGTAAAGAGAAGCCCCCTCCTTTCCTTCCACTGTGTGAGTTACAGCTGCCCTTTGCCTGGACAGCCATGTTCCTAGTTCAGAAGGGTCTGTGTGTGTACCTGGCTACAGGTGGCACCGCTTGCCTGCTGGATACCACACTTCTATGGACCATTTTGTTTGAGGGGGGGAATCATGGCCAGGTCTTCAGTGTACCTGTGCTGCCCTGCCCTGCTTCTCTTCTCTCTGACCTGCTGAGAACCAGTGGGGTGTCCTTTCACTTCCTGTCCCAGTCGGGTGGTTTTTGTTCTTATGATCCATTCCCCATCTGGACTTGAATGGGCACAGGGAAGAGAGGCAGGCTGTGAGGGAGAAAAAGTCTGCTGGGTACTTTCCCTCCCCCTCTGCCCAGCTCCCAGGTACTTGATGCTTTCTCCTGCCTCTAGGTGTTGGATATGCTGGTGTTGTCCTTCTCTTGTCTGAGCTTCAGTCTGTCCATCTGCTTGAGGATAGTGCTGTTGGTGTCTAGAGTGACTTCTAGTTTGGATGAGATAGACTTATGACTCATAGCCTTTGGTTTGGTGCTCTCCCCTGCCCCATCCTGCCACCTGCCTTCAATGTTCCATTGAAAGCACATGTGAACTCCCATCTTGGTCTTACTTTTCTTATTTCCCTCTCCAGACTTGCCTAGAGGTAGCTCTCTGCCCAACTAGGCCTGTTTCCTCACCTGGAGGTTTAGTTCTTCCTCTGGGAATCAGCTGTGGGAAATTTCCCTTTATCCCCACACTTTCTGACCATTGAGTTTACTTCTTGGGTGCTTGACTCTGCATGTAGTTAGGGGCTCTTTGAGTTTCTTTTAACTCTTCTAAGAGTTTCTGTGGATGTGTGTGTATGGGTGGGGGAGAATGTTCATGGGCTAGCAAGAGAGTTGCTATTTATCCCTACATATGTCCCCAGGTGGCTCCTGGGCTTCTAGAACTGTGTTGTTCAATGTTTGTTTTTTAAAACCTTGGCCAGTGGTAATAAATACATTTTACATTGTAATTCCTAAACATACATGTGTATGTCATCTGAAACATTAATTTGATAAAAAGTTGTATATTCTTAATATATTTTGATATTTTTTATTTGCTATATTTCCCATTCTATTTTATTTCATTTTTCAAAATTGTCAGATACAAGTTGTCCATCCATCCAGAGAATGGTTGTACAAACTATAATAATTTGTCTTACACAAAAGCATCAATTTATATGAAATTCTAAAATAATCAAAATGGAGCTGTGGTAAAAAAAAATCAGAACTGTGGCTGCCTCTGGGTTTAGGAAGGGAATAACGACAAGGAAAAGGGCAAGAGGGAACTTCCTGGGGTGATAGACATGTTCTGGATTTTGGTAGGGGTTTTGGTACACAAGTACCTGTTTGTCAAAACTCAGGACCTGTACACTTAATTTTTTACATTTCAGTATATGTAAATTTTACATCAAAAGAAAAAAGTAAATATTGACTGTTTTCAGGTGGAAAAATATTGCCAAATATAAACCACTAAGTTAATTACATATATGTTCCACTGAAACACTTTTGTCCCTTCTATTACTGTGTAAAAATCCAAGAAGGCAGCAAAGGCTATTCTACTTCCTGTAATCATACTCCATTCCTATTGGCAGCTGATTTCTTTCCTCTGCTAATCCTCTGGAGAAGATTGGGGATTTTTGTTTGTTTGTTTGTTTTTCCTAGGCCAAAAAATGTCTTTCAAGGGATAAAGGGAGCTTGAATCTCTCATCTGAGTTCCTTCTTTTACATTGTTTTTGTTGTTAGGTGCCAATGAGTCTAGTCTGAATCACAATGATCTTTATAGCTTTTATAGTGGCTGATTATTTCAGGGTTGTTTTGAGAAGTGGACTGCCACATCCTTCTCCAATTCTTTTACATTGTTGTTGTGGTTAGGTGTCTCAGAAACGCATTAATGAAGATAGTCTTCACAGGATACTTCTTTGTAATAGTCTTATTTCTGTTTCGTTTTACTTTCTTTTCCATGTAAATTTATTTTTCCCACTTTCTTTTTATGCTCTAAGTATTTAGAATTTCAGCTGATATTAAAGTAAAGATGCTCAATGGGAAAATCTCAGACAAATCAGAGATACCTGAAAATGGAGTCAGAAAGTCCCTGCCGTAACTGTTTCCCGGGCCGTGTGGTTCTTTGGGGATGGAATCACTTATAGAAAGCTTTCTGTGTGGATCTTGCACTTGCTGGCAGTAGCTGAGCCCTCTCTCCCACTAGAGGTATGTCAGGTGATGGACAGGGGTGAGGTTTGATTGGTGAGACCAGATCAGTGCAGTGACTCTGGCTTCTTAGATGCCCCAGCTCAGCCTGGGTCCTCCAGAACTTAATCCTGCCCCATGGTCCACTTGTTTGTTCTTTTCACTTCAAGGCCACACAATTGACTGGTGCCTGTTTTTTAAGCCTCCTAGTATTTCTTCATTAACTTAAATTTACTTTCTAATACTAAAACAGTGGTGAACTATAGACATGGAGTTATTAATCTTCTGAGTACCTAAATCAAACACATTTCATTTACAGATTCAACACTTCGAGCATTTTTAAACTTCCATACATAAATTGACTTAGAATTAATGATCTTTGTTCCTCTGTTCTCAGCATATTCATGGGGAAAAGGGTGTTCATGCATTAGGATTGTTCATCCCCAGGAGTAGTTTCTGTGGTGGGATGAATGCAGCCTGTTTTACTTTGAACCCCAGCCATTTGTTCCTTCTCCTCTGTAATGCAAGGTGGATGACATGAAGCCTGGGAGTAGGGCCCTTTCACCTCCTTACTGTTCTGTCCTGTCCTGTTTATAATAGACTGCAGGCTTTTGATGGATAGTGTAGAGAGGTAAGATGGTGTAGCTATCTCCCTCAAAGGGGAGCCGGTCTGACGGCAGAGCCTTCTCTGGAGAGAGGTGTGCACTGGCGTAGGTTTAGACCTCAGGGTCAACAGTGAGTGGGCACATTGTCCTTGCACTAGCTTACTGAGTATTTGGTAGTTTCTCTGTGCCAGGCATGATACTGTTGCCGGACTGTGGCCAGTGAACTGCAAGAAGCATTTTGTGGACATAGTAGTAACAGCCAGTGGCCCGGGAGCATTTGCCATGGAAGTTGTCACACACAGACCATGGTTTGCATGTTTTATATGCATTTCCTCCTTTACACTTAACAAACTTGGTCAGGTTGTGTTTTCTTCTTCTCATTTTATGATGAAGAAGCTGTGTTCAGGAGGGGTGAAGTCACTTGCCTGAGTCCACATAGCTAATAAATGGCACAGTCAGGACCTGAATCCAGGCTCTTTGTCTCCACTGTCCAAGGGGAAAGTGCTGTTGGGCATGGTAAGTGCCTTGAGATAGCAGCTCAGCAGTGCTGCCCAGTAGGACAACCACATTCATAGCTGCTGTGGCTAAGTAGGGCACCAAAGTCCTCTCCACATCCAAGGGGATCCTGGTGCTTAAATTAACCTGTTGATGAATGGTGTCCTATTCATAGGACAACAGCAAATACACCAGTTATTGTTTCTTGGAATTTGTATCTCTCTCTCTTTTTTTTTTTTGCAGTACTGGGGGTTGAACCCAGGGCCTTGCGCTTGCATGCTCTGCAAGTGCTGGACCACTGAGCTGCACCCCCAGACCTTTTTTTTTTAAATTTTTTGAGACAGGGCCTTGCTAAGTTATGCAGACTGCCTCTGGTCTCGAACTTGCAATCCTCCTGCCTCTGCCTCCCTAGCTGCTGGGATTACATGTGTGCACCACCGCACTCATGAATTTGTATCTCTTGATATAATCAAATCAATATCAACTGAAATAATTGGTAAAGTTACTGTCCTGTAAATAGGATGGTGGGCATTAACTGGTAAAGTGGTCTAGATGGCTATTTCTCTGGTCCTTGAGCAGCTGAGATCATCCTGGTGTGACTTAGGTGGACTGTGGATAAGATCAAGTGAGATTCAACAGGCATGGGACCAGAGTGGAGCTGTGAGTATCCCCACAGCTGAGTGTAGTCAGGTCTCTTCAAAGCAGAGAGCATGATTGCTATTTTTTAGTCATTGACCATATTAGAAATAACTTGGTGTCTATGAACTTCATATATGAAATGTGAACAATAACCTTTTACCTGTCTACCTTACTCCAGAGCTTGGAGGAAATGTTTCCTTGTGCTGCAGTGGCAGCTGTAACTAGATATAGAAGTGGTCTGTTGATAGGAACATGATTGAGCATCAGGGAAATGAAATGAAATTTCATTTCTAATTTAGATATCAATGAATTTAACAGGATACAGATTTGAGAAGCTTTTTATTAGCTCTGTTAATGGAGAAAAGGAATGACTACTTTCTGGTCAAAATGAAAATGTTCAGTTTTAAACTTAGTGGTGCCTGCTGTTTTGAAATGTTTGCTGATTTCTTTTCAGCAAAGGAGGTAGACATGTTGCAAGGTTTGGTTGATATCATACAAAACAACTACCATTAAGACTTATTTTTCTAGAATGATAGATGGTTTGCCATTGTCATGTGACCTGAGCCCCATAGATTACTAGGGAGTCAGTGCAGGACTTTGACCATCCAATGTGACCTGAGCTGTTGGGAGAGGCCTGACCTGGTTTAGAAAGACAGCATGAACTCTGTAACTTGAACTAGGAGAGGGTACATGGCATTCTGGCCTTGGGTGTTGTAATTGCCCCTGATGGTAGAAAGGGGTTGCTGGCCCAGTACTTAGCAATGTATCATTGAGATCTTGGCTTTGTTTTTCTGTTTTTGTGGATGCTGGTATTTGAGGCTGAGTACCCAATTCTCTGTTTTGATACCATGAGAGGATTCTCCAAAGGTAGATGAAATGGTTCCTGCTTTCAAGGCACGGACACTCTACAAGTAGTATGAGACAGCATGTCAGTAGGTTTACTTTCCAAATAGATGAAAAGCTCCTAAAAGTAGGGATGGGCTGGGGGTTAGCTTAGTTGGTAGATTGCTGTGTTGTGTACTCTGAGGCCCTAGGCTTGATCCCCAGCACTGCAAAAACAGGAGAAGGACCTGGCAGCCCACTCCTGAAGCAATCAGCTAT
This sequence comes from Pedetes capensis, assembly GCA_007922755.1. NCBI lineage: Eukaryota > Metazoa > Chordata > Mammalia > Rodentia > Pedetidae > Pedetes > Pedetes capensis. Next base: position 135,669 of record VMDO01003387.1, on the reverse strand, counting down.
TGAAAACCCTATGAATAGTGGAGAAGCACTGATACAGTGCTGGGCATGGCACAGTGTCAGGGAGTGTTTTGTTCTGTTGTACATAGGGTCACTATGACTCAGACCTGACTCAATGGCACCTAACAACAACAAAAATATGGACAATGCTTTGTCCTTCTCTGCTCTTTTCCATGGCCTTAGACAGAATTAGTTCTCTAATGGGTTGATATGATTTACTTTCATAATTAAATGCCAGAACTCTGGGGTGGTGAATGATTCAGCTCAGATGTCAACTCCACTCAATAGGTGATTCTTCATGGAGCACTGTGTGAAGCTGCAGAGACAATAGGCTGGTGGTGGTCATTGATCCACCCTGCCAAGTGTATCACACTTTCAAAAGAAGGGGCAAAACAAGGCTTGGAGGAAACAGAGTTCCCTTGACTTCCTTTAAAGGCGGAGCAGGATTTAGGTAAACAGATGTGTTTTCAGTCTTGGGGGAGAGAATGGTCACACAGACCAGATGCTCCAATGACTGTGCCATCTATGCAGGATGTGGTGGGACCTGATGGACTGGAGCAGCAGGACATGTGGCATCAGCCAGGGGAAAGGGCGCTGTTTCTATGGGGCCATAACAGTCAGTTAGTGGTTGGTGGAGTATGGCTAGGTTGTGGAGGTCCTGGGAGTGTCGGATGGAGTGATTAGGTGAAATCCAGTCTCATGCTTTTCAATAAACTTTCCAGAATGCCCCAGAACTGTTCAGTCACCTTATCTACTTCTTCCTCATGAGAGACTCTCAGTACTCTGCTTTAGTTTTGATTACATTCTGCTGTGTTTTGAAATTTTTGTATGTGTATCTACCACCCCCCTTGAGGATGTGGACAATACCTTAGCCATCTTCCAGTCCCCAGTGCTTAGAATCATGCCTGGTAGGAGGCATTTCCCAGATGCTTCAAGTGTTGAAAGAAGCACAGTGATGATGCAGACCCTGTGTATGTGGCTAGGACTCTTCCACATGCAGTTGATCACAAATCCAATCCAAATTGGCTTAGTTTATTGGCTTTGTAACTAAAAATCTCAAGGGCAGGGTGGGGAGTGATTTCTGACCTTAGGTTCAACTGAATCCATGGGCTCATACAATGGCAATCAGAGCTGGCCACTGCTTCTGTCTGAGTTTCTGTCTGACACACACTCTCCTCCTTTATTTGGCATGGCTTCCCTTGGTTTTGGCTCTTCATCTCTGTTTCAGCCTAACTCTAGCAACTTCAGGCTTACAGCCTCTCAGACCTGAATCCAGCCAATGAACAAACTCCTTAACTAGTTGCTGAAGTGCAAACCCCAGAATTAGCTGTAACTAGACCTGGCTGGTGTGGGTTGGAACACATGCCTATCCCTGAACCAGTAACCTGGCCCACATGCCAATTTCTATGGCCCCTGGACTGAGGCAGTCCTGGAGGAAAGTTGGGGGTGTTGTCATGGTGGGAATTTTGCTGGGTGGCAAGGACCATAGTGACCCACCCCGTCCAAGATGGCCACTCTAGTCCTAGCAGCAAAGCAGCAGTTTCCTTGGCTTTACTGAAGAGCAGGGAGTTCTCTGCCATTCTCTACCCACAGACCAGATGTCTTTGGGGTCACCCTGTTGGTGTCCCTCATTTGTCATCTCTGGATACATTGTGGATAGCGTCAAGGTCCATCCCCACCTGAGTGGACATGGGGTCACTGGACTGTCACGAGATCTCAGGAGAAACCCTTTCAGAGTTCCTGATGTTCCAGTGAGGACTGCACCCATCCACAGGGAGAAGTTCTCTCACGCTTCCTATGAGCCAGGTAGCAGTCTCGCCTCTGCTCTCATTCAGGGCAAGCCTTTGTGAAGTGTGTTCCAGTTCGCTGAGCTCCCCCCACTCCTTTTAATTAGCCAGATTTTCACTGTAACCTGGTAGGGCGAGGCAAGCATGATTTATTCCTGTTTCATAGATGAGGGAAGTAAGACTCAGGAAGGGTAAGTGACTCAAACAGAGTGACACCATGATTGGACTCAGGGGACACAAGTGTCATATAAAATTTGTACTTTTAAACCAAAGATAAACAAAAATAAGGGCAAACTGTTCCAGCCAGTTTCTTCATGTAAATGTGGCATTAAACGACCCATTGGAGGCCCTCTCAGTACATACTTCATTAATGCCTGCAGGGAAACAAATTACCTCTGATTACAGCCAGGCAGCTCTGAGCCGAGGCCTGCCTGCTGGTCACCCACCAGACTTGTACTAGAGGTTGGATCGGCTTATTGAAACCATGTAATAGTAGCCTTGTGGTTCCCCAGGTCACCTCTTGAAACATGTAAGACAGTGAATGGGAGTGTCTCTCGGTAAGGCTATCCTGTGTGCACAGCAACCTCGGGTGACCTAACCACTTAGAAAAGCAGCAGCTGCTCCTGGTTCTTGCTGCCCTGGGTCAACTGTCTTCCTGGGGGTCTCCAGGTCCTACCAGAACCTCCCTGTGAAGCCTGTTTTTGGGCTTTGCTTATCAGGTCAAGCTATTTGTAGCTCTTCAGCTGGAAGAGATCATCTGATGCTGCCTGTTCATTTTACACATGAGAAATGGAGATCAGACCCTGTCACATGGCACCTGAGGCCCTTCATAGCTATCTTCCCCTCTCTTTCCACTTGTCCTCATGCCTGTGGGGCATTCATCACCCTTTGCACATGTTCTTTCAATTGTACTACCCCTGCCCCACTGCAGAGAGCAGGCAAAGCCATACTCAGAGGGCAGGATGGCTATGCCAAATGCAAGGTTTCCTGGAACTGGGCAAAACAAGGAGACCCTGGTATTATGGAACTGATTAGCAGGAAGGGACATTTACTAATATTTAGTCAAAGCCTCTCATTTTGCCCATTTAATTATTCATTTATGAATGTTGAGTATCTAGTTTTGTGACAGGCCTTGGGAATACAATGATGCATGAAATAGAAATGATGTCTGGCCTTATAGAAATGATCATTTATTGAGAGAGACAATTTCAAAGAGGCAATTTTTAAAACTTACTTTAAATTGACAAAGATTATACATATTTATGTTCTACATGTTTTAATATATGTATACATTGTGGAATAATTAAGCTAATTAACATATCCATTACCCACATACTTTTTTGGGGGTGAGAACATTTAAAATCTATTCTTAGCAGTTGTCCACTATGTAATACACATTGTTATACATATTGTTGTACAGTGGATCTCCTGAGTTTATTCCTTGTAATTGAAATTTTGCATCTTTTAACCATGAGAATTTGTCTCTCTGTACCTGGTTTATTTCATTTAGCATAATCTGCTTCAGGTTCATCCATGTTGTTGCAAATGACAGAATTTCCTTGTGTATAAAGGTTTTTCTTATATTTTATTTGTTTTATCCACTGACGAACACTTAGGTTGTCTCTACATCTTAGCTATTGGCTACTGTGAATAGCGCTGTACTGAACATGGGAGTTTGATATCTCTTGAACATACTGATTTTATTTCCTTGGGCTATTTCCCAGATGTAGAATTTCTGGATCATATGGTAATTCTGTTTTTAATTTTTTTGAGGATCTCCATACCGTTTTGCATAATGACTGCACCAATTTGCATTCTCACCAGTAGTATACACAGGTTCCCTTTTTGCTACATCTTTGCCAACATTTACTTCTTGTCTTTATGATGGTAGCCATTTTAACAGGTGAAGTGCTACCTCATTTAATTTGCATTCCCCTGATAACTAGCAATTTGAGTATTTTTTCAAGTGACTATTGCCTATTTGTATGTCTTCTTCTCATACGTGTATTCAAATCCTTTGTTCATTTAAAAAAATGAGTTGCTTTCTTGCTACTGAGTTCCTTATGTACATTGCATATTAACCGCTTAACAGCTGAATGGCTTACAAATACTTTGTCCCATGCTGTAAGTTCTCTTTTTATTTTATTGATTGTTTTCTTTGCTGTGCATATACTTTTTTGTTTAATGCAGTCTCATTTGTCCATTTTTCGCCTCTGTTGCCTATGCATTTGGAGTCATAGCCAAAAAGTTCTTTGCCCAGGCCAATGTTAAGAAGATTTACTCTGTTTTCTTCTAGTACTTTTATGGTTTTGAGTTGTAATGTTCAAGTACTTAATCTGTTTTTAGTTGTTTTTTTTTTAATCTGGAATGAGATAAAGGGTCTAATTTCATTCTTTGGCATGTGGATGTCCAGTTTTACCAATACCCTTTATTGAAGAGACTATCCTTTCCTCATTGTGTGTTCTTGGCACCTTTGTCAAAAATCAATTGACTATAAATATGGGAGTTTATTTCTGGGCTCTCTATTAAAGAGACATTTTTTGAAATGTAAATTTCCATGGTGGATTAGGGGTATGATGGCTTTGACAACCTGTAACAGTGGCTTTCATTTTGTCTAGAAGGTCAATAAAGGTTTTGTTGAGGAAGTATCACTTAAGGTGAGCCTTGAATGAGTAGAGCTTAGCCTGGTGAAAAAGGGGGTTGCAGAAACATTCTGGAAAGAGGGAACAGTTGTGGAATAGTTCCACTGTGGACTAGGGTCACAAAAGAAATCAGTGGCTAAGCCGGGGCTAGCAGAAAACAAGTATTAGGGCTTCAAGTCCTATGTTCTTTCCACTCAATTATGCAGGGCTTGTTTTTAGTACTATATCATAGAGCTCTGTGCTCACTCTGAAGAGGGAAGTTTACATATATGGGAACAGGAGTATCAAGTGAGTGAATCAGGCTGAGAACCAGGTAAGATATCAGTTTTTATTGTAGCAATTTGACTACTTATTCCAGACTTCTTCTAGAAAGACTTTATAGTCACTTGGATACCCTGTTTTTTGCTTTTTCACACATATATTACGTTCACAAAACCTCATGTTTTTATAGTTCTCTTTATGTGATGTTTTGTTGCTTTATTCTTTCTCTTTTTTTTCTTCCCTGCTTCCTAGTAGCACCTATACGTGTTTTATGGATGCCAGATATGGTGCTTGATGCTAGAATTACAAAGACAGTAAGGAATGATCACTTCCAGTAGGGAGCCCAGGGCTGCAGGGCACAGAAAGAGATGGGGAAAGGACTGCTGTTGGTAGGAGATATGCCAAGAAAGCTTTTCCAAAGACTTGGGGCCTGTGAGTAAATGAGCAAAACTGGGAGGTGAATGTCACCTGGCTGCATCAAGCCTTTGTCAAACTGCTAACAGTTGGAAGGTCTGTGAGGTTTGAGATCAGGCCTTCCTGAAGAGGAATTAGGTGTTGAGCATGGGTGGATGGACAGATGGATAAACAGACAAATGCTGATACCAGAGTTCTAGTGAAAGGATCCTGGAGAAGAGAAGACAGAACCAAGTACAATTAGGGATTCTGACATCTCCAGCCTCTGCTAGTTGACAGTTTCTGTTTCATAAGGTTCTTTGTAGGGTTAACTGATTTAAAGACTGTAAAGTGGTTTAGAAAATGTTGTCCTAGAGATTGTCCTATGGTAAAATTTCATTGTTTAAAGAAAATAAATTAGGTCTAAGAATTAGACCTCAGCCTTTTTTTCTCTGGTGTCCTGAGGTCTCATGGAGAACTTGGGCCTACGTGTTGAGTGGTCTCTCAGGGCGGCTTTCTAAAGGGCATCTTGACTGAACCTGGCTACTCAGGACATCCAATGAGAAAAAACCCTTCTGGTGAGTGGGTGGCCAAGTGACACAGGCTTGGCTCTGCTTGGCAAATGGAGGGGGATTGAGATCAGGTAATCTTTCTCGATGAGGGTGCTTTTATGGTATAGCCTTTGCCTAGGCTTCATAGAGAAAGGTATCTTATTTCATGTCTGACTAAAGGGTTCTTGCTTACCCCTTTCTTTGTCCCTGCTGTGGCTTCTTTCTTGGTGCTCTCTTCTGCCATAGTCACTGACCTCAGTTCCTTCTTTGTGCCACATCTCACCTGGCTCCTTCACCTCTGACTACATTTCCACCATGTCCAGTTAGAAACCTGGATTTCTTGTTAGCAACTGTTTCAAATTAACTTGACTTTCTTTTCTCAAATGAGCAGTCTTTTTAAAACAAATAATTGTCTCACTTCTCTGATTGTTTTGCAAGTTTTATTTTTTTTAAACACTGCATTTGTTCAATGTAGAAGTACACTTATCTCGTAGGAGTCTTTGATTTTTTTTTTAAAGAAATCTTTTTTTCATATCAGGATTAAGGACTGAGATGACACTGGTTTCTAGGCAGATTGGTCTGTTGTGATGTTCAGGCTATGATTGTCCACTTGTCACAGTGGTAGGATCTCTGTAGTAAAGGATCACATTAAAGCAAGGTTATATTTCTTATAATTAATTCCATCAAGCAATCCACTAAGGATTTTGGAAAGAAAGCCAAAGTCTTTAAAAGAGAGGAGGAGGAGAGTAAGGGAGAGGTATTAAAAGACCTTAAAAAATTCAGTTATACTAATGACCCTTGCGTTATTATGGCAAAAAATTACTTATAAATAAAAGCCAAAGAGAAAAACAAGCTGTGTTTGGTAGGTGTACTCTTTGTTCTCTGCCTTGTTTTTCTGCTCTGAAGTATGGTGCTGTCTTGACGTAGGGATGTAACTGTTATGAATATTGATGGCAGTGAAAGCCTTTTTTTTTTTCCTGTCTGGCCTAGTAAATAAAGCAGAAAGGATAAAAAGGGAAGAGGAATTGTAAAATCAGTGTGCTGTTTTTAGATTATCTTGTTCCCTTAGAACTCTAAGTCATGAAAACATATTGATGATGTGCATTTGGTGGTCAGGGGCTGATTTGAGTACACCTGATTGGTATATTCAGGGATTTTTTGCCTATGATAACAGCATTCTTTTTTCTTTGAGCTTTCAGGGTTATTATTCTTGTTTTATTGAAGCCTTCCTAGATCTATCCCTTCTGTCCAGTAGCAAAATCAGGCCCTGGTCCTCAGTGTATTTGTAGTAATGTGGATGTGGGATTGTGTCTTGGGCCTCCTGTGTGGATAACTGCTGGGGAATGTGGCAGAGAAGGAGACAACAGGGAATCTGGGTCCCAAACAAGAGTAGCCTTGCAAGTCTGGATGTGGCCTAAGAGGTATTTGGTGCCACTCTGGGAGCATTTCCCAGGGCTGCCCAGCCCAGAGGATGTGGCTCTGTGAAGGGAGTAGGGAGTTTGGAGTGGGCAGGACTGGAAGGCATGGGTAGGGGCACACAGGAGGAGCCCTGTCAAGAATATGGCTTATTTGAAGAACCAGGAAGCATGAATATGGAGGTTGGGGATAAGTTGGCTTTTTACATTGTAAATATGGACTCTGGCTAACTCACACCAAAAAAGACTTTTATTGGACTGTTGTGATGGTATTCCAAGGATCAAAAGGAGCTTTGGAGGGCAAGTTTAGAAATGACAGTGACCGTGATTGCTCTGGGGCTAGGGAAGGAAGAATTGAGGAACTGGCCTTTACATGACCAGCAGGGAATTGAAAATGTGGATGATTCTTGGATGGACACCCATGGCTAGATGTTCCCCTGGTGGCAAGCCATGGGAGGTTTTGCCAGGGGCAGCCAGAGACAGACGCAGTACTCTGGCAGCAGACAGCTAGAGCCTAGGGGCTTAGGCCAAATGCACATTTAAATGTAAAAGAGTACAGGGGCCACAGTAAGCCAAATATAAAATAAAATATATGTAATAAAATGTAATGTTGTTGTTGTTAGGTGCCACCAAGTCGGTATCCGACTCATAGTGACCCTACAGACAACAGGCGAAACACTATTGTCAGTGCTTCTCTGCTGTTCATAGGGTTTTCAATGGCAGATTGATTATTGGGAGCGAGTTGCCAGGTCCTTCTCACAAGCCTGCAGTATCGGGTGTTCCCAGGTGGTCTCCCATCCAAGTACTAACCAGGCCCGACACTGCTTAGCTTCCGAGATCTGACGGGATGGGATGCCACAGGGCTATGGCTGCAGGCAATAAAATGTAATATATATATATATATATATATATGTATCTGTTTTAGGGCATCAGGTGTGAGGGAGTCACCCTGAAATGAGTATTTTAAAAGATGATTCTAAAAGTAAAATGGCTCTCTTTTCAGAAGGATTTTCTTTAAAAAACATAAATTTGCATTTGTGTAAATATGTCTACAATAGTGGTTGCATATAACACAACAAAGTCTCCTCTCTCTCTGGTGATCAGTTGTGAAATGGAAGGGTGAGGGAGAAGTGGATGAGACCTTTGACCTTAGCAGAGGGCTGAAGATGGAGAATTGCTCTTGTCACTTATCCCTCTTGTGATTTCAGAAGTTCTCTGTGTGTAAGTTGGAAACCCTCACATCCCCCACCAGACAAGACTTTTCGAGGACAGGGACCAGCATGAGAATGTATTTCTAATCTTGGCTCCTGGGACGGTGCCTGTCATGTGGAAGAGGTGCTCACTGAGTATTTCCTGAGCCAAATTTATGTTGATCTCTTGCACTGAGTATCTTAATAAGTGAGTTTCATGACTTCTAGTTCCCTAAGGATCAGGGCCCACAGATAATATTAGTAGAGGACAGTATAGTCTACAATGAAGATTTCTGATTGCTGATGATTTTTCTTTTCATTAAGTAGCTTCTTACTAGGAAATGCCTCTTGGTTATATATATCCTTGTCCATGTGTCTGTTGAAACCAGGGCCGTATAAAGAAAACATTTGTATAAGAGGAAAGAGTCAAAGTGGTTAGACCTTCTGATTGAGGTGTTTTTTTTTTTTTTTTTTGTCTGCTTGTGGAGTTGCTTAGGTTGGAAGTGGAAGTGTTCTCAGAGTTGTCTATGCCAGGAGCAGTACTGCTGAGGTGTGCCTATAGGTGGGGACAACCACTGGGACTGATATAACATTTGGAGACTGAGTCCAGGCTGTCTGGGCACCTGCATGGTGGCCCATCAGTGGTATCAGGAAGGGAGAGGCAGCATGCCAATAATCAGGCAGCATGTTCGCTGAATTCACTCCCTCCCACTCTGTGGATGAGGGCACTTATGTCCAGACAAGGATGAGAGGGACTTTCCCAAGGTCATCTTGCTACTCAGTGATAAACCTGACTTTGTAAGCTTTGAAGTAATGGTCAAAAGAGACTCATTTTCAATTCTTCTGGAGGACATTCTGTTCAAAGCTGCTGTTAGAATCTTTGTTACACCCTTGTGCTTTTCTGGGCCTGATCTGGCAATCTCAGGAGGAAAACATGCTGCAGTTTTCAAATGTGTGCAAATAACAAACATGCCCGTTATGTCCTAGGCAGACTCATTGTACACGCATCAGGGCAGGCGGCAAAATGCAATCATGCAGCCTGGAATGAAAGTGTTTTACACTTAGTTGCTTATGAGAAATTCAATGTTAAAATTAAAATGCTTTCCTGGCCCAGGTGCACTGTAATTGTTTCATTTCTCATAATAAAACTTTGGAGGAAAATGCTTATATCTCTGAGATGTTGATTCTAATTACTGTTCTCCCCCCTCCCCTTTTTGGTGTGTTTCTTTTCACAGGAAAAAGTAGAATATGCCTTCCTGATTATTTTTACAGTCGAGACATTTTTGAAGATTATAGCATATGGATTATTGCTACATCCTAATGCTTATGTTAGGAATGGATGGAATTTACTGGATTTTGTTATAGTAATAGTAGGGTAAGTCCCTTTTACTTTGGGGAAGTATTTACCTAGAAAAATGGGAGTTGGGCGTGGGTGGCAAAGAGAACAGTCTTTTTAGGGAAGCTGCTCTTTTATGCCAGTTACAGGACGAGAACCTACCATGAGGTCTTTTAAGGCTGGCAATGCTGCTGTCAATCTCTGGGCAGAGACAGGTATGAAATTCTCTCATCACTGTTACCATGGTGGAGGAAGTCAGTAACATGTTGCAGAAGGAAGTGTAAACTCCTAATATGAGATGCTTCACGGTACAGGGCCCTGAATCTCCACAGATAGGCCAACCCTGCTGGTGGCTAGAGTCCAATGAGTAAAGCTCTTAATACTTGGAACCCTGTTAAGTTAACAAAATACATAATAAAGGCTTCATAGCAGTGAGGTGCTTTTCTGTTTAATATCCCTTGAGTAAAGATATTACATACACACGCGCACACACACACACACACACACACACACACACACACACACACACTAGCTTGTGTGAGAAACTCTGGCATGCTATCCCATTTTAAATAACAAAACAAGTGTCCGAATAATGTCACCTATCTGGCATAAAATGAAAGAAGCTAGGAAATGCAGAGAAGCAGGTGTTCTCTCAAAATCCCTTTTCAGGAAGAAGATACCAATAGTTTTAGTTAAAGGAGAATGTTAAAGTAAAAAAAAAAAAAAATCACAGCCCGTGTTTTCCTCCCCCTTCCACTTCTTCCACACCTGGAAATGTTGCCAGTCAAAGAAAAATGAATCAGTGTTAGAGGAATACTAGGTCTTTGACCCACATAGGAAGATATATGTCACTTTTTCCAAGTGTTAGTTACCTTAGTTGTTCTATGGGTTGTTTCTAAAATTATGTTTGTTTCTGTAGAGAAAGATTTTTAAATAGCCTCTCTGTTTTCGTCTCCATAACAATGGTCAGCTGCCTTTTACAGTTGAGCAAGATGATTTCTGTTTTGGATTACCCTTTTATTATGAATCCTCTGGCTTTTTGGTGTATATCTGGAGGGCAGGATCTGTTTTAGGTCTGTCCTTTCAACCTAAGAAGTTAAAATGTGATCCAAACTGGTGGCCCATTGGGGTGATTGGACTTACAGGGGGGAAAAATTAGCTTTTGCAAAAATTACTGTAATATATCAAAGCACTTCACTGCATCACTTTCATGGCATCAAAGACTTCACTGAAAAGGTAGTAGATCTAAAATGAACAGGTGGCAGATAGGTAGGAAGGCAAATGTCTTCCTTATTTGGCTCACTCTGTTGAGGAATGGCAAGCAGGAGCCTTGCAGGCCTCTTGGTTCTATAATAATCTTGCTGTGGCTCTCCTGCCACTGGACTTTCTGTTCAGCAAGAAAATGGAGATTTTTGGCCCCATTCTTCTGTCCCCATGCTATAGTCACTGTGTCTTCTTTCTGCCTGGAGACATTTTGCCCATGACAGCATAGGATAGGGACAGGGAACAAAGTGAACATGGTGGTTTCACCAAACTTAGGACATACAGACAAGAGTTCAGGAGGGCTAAGTTCCTAAAATATGAGAGGCAGAATATGGGAAGAAAGGGACCTAGTCAGAGAGCCAGTGAGCTAGTGCTCCATGAATGTGCTTTGGTGTCCTGTGGAGTTTTGGCTGAAGACTAAGCTACACTTATGTAAGGTATAATTCCGTGAGACCAGACAAAACACTTTTAGGGAAAGAAGAGAAAAAATGGAGTGGGGGGCTATAAAGTGAATAAGCAGAGCTCACACAGAACTACAAGTTGTTCAAGTTCTGACTCACTAGAGTAAAATATCTCATCAAACACCCTGGACTGTCAGTGGACATCCCAGGAGGCCATTGGTAGTAGGGCAAACCTAGCTCCAGAGCAGAGATTAGCAAACTATAACTAATGGGCCAAATCCTACTCCACATAGCCTGCCACCTATTTTTGTAAATAAAGTTTATAACACAGCCACCCTCATTTGTTTACATAATTGAGTAGTTTCAGTCCACAAAACCTAAAATATTTGCCATCTGGCCCTTTACAGAAAGTTTGCTAACCCCTGCTCTAGGGTAAAGACTACCTGAAACCTTGCTAGCAGTGTTTGAAAATAAACCTGAAAAAAGGAAGCTGATATGCAAGTAATTTAACTGCCTGCCAAAACAAAACTCACCACTCTTCAAAGGAATACACAAAATCTAAATATATTCAAATTGTCCAGCATCCAGTTAAGTAATAGTAGATGCATGAAGAAATGTGACCTTTATCCAGGAGGAAATTCTGTCAATAGAAATGACATAATGACCCAGAAATGACAGAGATGATGGATTTAGCAGAAAAGGACTTTATACGAGTTTCAAAATAGCTGATATAAATATGATTATGGGATTAAAGGAACATACGACTATGATGAGGGAGGATGGGCCAATATAAAAAAAAACAAAGGGCACTTGAAGAGCTGAAAAATATATCTGAAATGAAAAATGCCCTGGATTGGCTTAATAGCATGTTAGACACCATCAAAAAAAAAAAAAAAATTAAGAAACTGGAAGATGTAGCCATAATACAGGGAATGATAATTAAGGAAAACATTAACACTGCCTTCTTGACCTGTGGGAAATTATCATGTGATCTAACATACATATATTTGGAGTCTCAGAAGCAGAAGAGAGAAAAGGGAGAAAAAAAAAGTCTTTGAAAAAGTGGCTCCAGACTTCCCAAATGTGTTGAAAATATAAACTCACAAATTGAAGGTGCTTAACAAAGCCTAAGCAAAATAAACATGAAGAAAGCCATATCAAGGTGCATCATAATCATAATCAAGTTGTTATAAATCAAAGAGGAACAGAACCTTAAAGAAAAAGACCTCAGACTTCTTAACCATATAAGCCAGAAGACAATAAAGAGGCATCTTTACAATACTGGGGAAAAATGTCAAGCAAGTGTTCTTATTCAGTGAAACATCTTCCAAAACTCAAGTCAAAATAAAAACTTTTTTAGATAAGCTAAAGCTGAGAATTCATGACTAATAGACATGCACCTCAAGAAATATTAAAGACAATTCTTCAAGCTGAAGGAAAATGACACCAGATAGAAATGTGGGTTTACACAAAAGGAATGAAGATTGCCAAAAAGGGTAAATGGATGGGTATATATAGACATTTTTTTCCCATTTTAAAATTTCTTTAAAGGTAATTGTTTGAAACACAATTAATGCATATTGTAGGATTTATACTTTCCATGAAAAAAAAAATATGCTGAAAGTAGCACAAACGACAGGAACAGGGAAATTATTGTATGCTGTTGTCAATTGCTTATACAGGAGTTAGAATAAGACAGAAATGAAAATAGATCATGACAAGTTAAAGATGTACATTGTAAACTGTATAGCCTGGATTGGCAAATTACCATCTATAGACCAAATCTGGTTTAAGCCCATTTTTCCCTCCACATTGACAAAATATTTTATTTTGTACTTGCTTTAGCAAATAAAGTTTTATTGTGATCCAGCTATACTTGCTTATATCTTGGCTATTTGTTCTTTAATGGCAAAGTTGATTAGTTATGCCACACACCCTATGGCCTGAAAATCCTAAACCTAAACATTGCTATCTGACTCTTTACAGAAAATTTTTGTTGACATTTGCCCTAGAGGAACTACTAGAAAAATAAAGTAGTTTAGTTAGCCTGTAGTGGAGACTAAATGGAATAGGAAAAAACAAAACTATAGCAACAAAAAACTCAATCCAGAAAGGAAGAAAAAAAATAAATGGATAGGACAAATAGAAGACAAATAGATGGTCTATTTCAACCCAGCTGAACTATTATTTACATCCAGAGTTTATCTGATTATCATATATAAAAATAAGATGCAACTTTCTAGTGTCTACAGGAAACCTACTTTCAATATAAATACATAAATTATTTGAAAGTAAAAGGACAAAAAACATATACCATGAAAAACTAATCAAAAGGAAGCTAGAGTGACTATATTAATATCCAACAAAGTAGACTTCAGAACAAGGAATATTATTAGAGAGATTTCATAATGATAAAAGTGATTTCATCAAAAGGTTGTAACAATCCTGTTACATATGCCTAATACCAGAGCTTCAAAATGCATGAAGAAAAACTGATAGAACTGAAAGAGGAGTAGGCATATCTATAATTATAGTTGTACATCTCAATATTCTGTATTGATAGAACATGTAGACAGAAAATCACAGTGGATGTGGGCAGACTTGAATAATACCCTCAACCAACTTGCCATTTTTTTTTTAGAACTCTCTATCCAATAAAAGCAGAATATACATTCTTCTTACATGCACATGGAATATTCATCAAGGGAGACCTGGCTGAGGATGTAGCTCAGTGGTAGAGCCCTTGCTTGGTACATGCAAGGCCCTGGGTTCAATCTGTAGCCTTGCTACCCTCCAAACCCTGCAAAAAAAAAAAAAAAAAAAAAAAAAAAAAAAAAAAAAAAAAAAAAAAAAAAAAAAAAAAAAAAAAAGGCTGGGGATGTGGCTCAGTGGCAGAGCATTTGCCTAGCATACACAAAGTGCTCTTTTCAATCCCCAGCACTGCAAATAATAATAACAATAATTTTTTTAAAAATAGAATATTCTGAGCCAGAAAATCTCAGTGAATTTAAAAAGGTTGAAATTATAGACATTTACATTTTGTGAATGAATATAGCAATATTTTGGATAAAATGTCACTGTAAAAAATCAGAGGAACTACTAGCCATGAATAATTGGAAAGTGAAAAATTTGAATATTGCTATTTACAGTGGCACCAAAAGGGATGAAATATTTAGGCAAAAATATTTCACTAAAATGACAAAATCTTGCTGAGAAAAATTGAAGATCTAAAGAAATGGAATGTTGTACCATATTTGTATATTTTAAGACTTTGTATTGTTAGGATGTCATTTCTTCCCAAATGTACCTATAGATTGAATTCTAACCTAAATCCCTGCAGAATTTTAATGGAGATTTGAAGGTTTATTCTAACATTTACGTGGAAATGAGAGAGGCTCTAGACTCTTTAGGCTCAAAGGCTCAAAGAAATCTTTAAGAACAAAACTGAAACCTAATTTTTAGACTTTCTCTAAAGCTACCAGAGAGTAAAGATAATATGATATTGGCATAAGGAGTAGACATAAAGGTCAATGGTTCAGAATGGGGGGGCTAGCAATATATCTATATGTGATCAATTGGTTTTTAGAAAAAGATGCCATGATAATTCAATGTGTTGAAGAAACTTTTCAACAAATTGTGCTAAAACAACTATTTATCATTATGAAAAAATTCTACTCTTACCTCATACTATATATATTACCTTAACCTGGATCATTGGGGCTGGTGCTTAATTCAGTTGGTAGAGTGCTGCTCTGCGCTCTCCGGGGTCCTAGGTATGATCCCCAGCACCACAAAAATGGGAGAAGGATGTGGCAATCCACTCCTGAAGCAATCCCCCAAAAAATCAACCACTGAAACCTCTATGAGGGTTACTATGCATTGGATCTGACTAGACGACATCCAAGCAAAAACAACAACACAGATCATAGACCTATAAAATTTAAAACTATGACATTTCTAGGATAAAATATGGGAGAAAGTTAGGGTAAGCAGAGATTTCTCACACGTGAAGAGTACCAGCCATAAGAGATATAATAGAAAAATTAGGTTTTATCAAAATTTAAAACTTTCTTCAAAAGACTGTGAAGACAATAAAAAAGCAGTTCAGATAGGGGAAACATATTCCCAGCATGCATATCTGACAAAGGATTTCTATTCAGCATGTGTAATAAACTCTTATAATTCAATGGCAAGAAGATAACCCATTACATAAATGGGTAAAAGATTTGAACAAGTCTTCATAAAAAAATATGTGAATAGTCAACAGCCCCTAAAAAGATGCTTGCTGTTGTCAGTAATTAGAGAAAGGGAGAAGAACCCTGCAACCCACTACCAAAAATCAATCCACCATTGAAAACCCTGTGAATAGCAAAGAATAGCAGAGAATAGCAGAAACACTGACAATAGTGTTTCACCTGTTGTATGAAGGGTTGCACCTAACAACAACAACAATTAGAGAAATGCCAGTTAAAACCATAAATGACAGCACTATGTGCCTGCTAGGATTACTAAATGTAAAAAGACTAAAAATACCAAATGTTAGCCAACATGTGGAACAGCTGGAACTGGAAATGGAACATGGCATAACTACTTTGGAAAAATTTTCCTAATTTCTTACAGTGTTAAACATACTTACCATGTGACCATATTACCAGTTCTCTCTTAGGTGTTTATCTAAAGTATATGAAAACACATTCACAGAAAGACTTTATAATAGAGATAAGCCGGAAATAACCCAGATATCCTACAACAGGCAGGATACAACTCATTGTGATATATTTATATAATGAAATATTACTCAACAATAAAACTATACTAACAAATTTAACAGTCGGGATGAATCTCAAAAACACTATGGGAAGCAAAAGAAGATAAGCAAAAAGAACATACCTTATGGTTCTATTTATATTGGTTCTAGAAGAAGAAAACCACCTACCTGGCTAAATAGCCAATCAGTGGATACCTAAGTCTGAGCTTGGGGGGTGACTGCAAAGAGGCAGGAGAGAGCTGTTTGAGATGTTGAAATATTCTGTGTTGATCGTGGTGTTTGTTACTTTAACTTGTATGTTTGTCATAACTCACCTTATTGTACAGTGTCAATGCATTTTGTTATATGTAAAATAAACAATAAAGTTGATTTTAAAAGTAAAATATCATCTAGGAAACTAATTCAAAGTAGAACTGGGCTCATTGGTCTCATTAAGTATGAAAAACTTTAGAACATCAGATTATTCTTTATCTAAAATATGCACTAAATTATAGTCAAAGCTAGAATGGAAGATTTTGAAAAAGACAAATTATAATGTCTTCATTTGAGTCAGATTCCTACTCACTGAAGTTTCCAACTACAGCCTATATCTCAATCCAATGGATTTTCCATTCTAAGCCCACAGTGACCTACTATTTTTGTCAAGACTCCCATTAACAGAGACATTAAGAAAGTAATGGATATTTCTAAAGTATTAACAGTTAATAGTGTGACCACAGAGGGACCCAATGGGCCTACCATAGCTGAAGTTACTCCCCTTGCAGAGAAATTTGATCCAAGTCAACTTTCATCCTGCTTCTTGGTGTTTTCAATAAAAAGAAATTTCAAGCATTCAGGCTCATCACTTAAGCTTTTGTGAAGATGAACATGGTGTCCTCATTCTGGTCCTCTTAACCTTGATCAGTTTGAGTAGCTGCTTGACTTTTTCTTCCTCTCTCAGTGTAAATTTTTAGCAAGTATCTATCTATGGTCCACTATGGCTTTTTCTCTGTGTCCTTGCATTTGTAAGCACAGAGTGCTATTTTTTGTGGTGGGGTGGTCATGAAGGGAATAGACTCAAGGAATATGAAAACAGGAAGGACAGGGCTCTGGGCACCTTAATCCAGTTTTCTCATTTTGCAGAGAGGGAAACTGAGGCCCAAAGAAGGAGAGAGGTGTTCCTAATATCTCAGGGCTCTTAGGAATGGAAACAGTCCTGGCCCCTTCTAACTCTGCACCATCTGGGAACAGCAGCCAACTTCTCTCTCTGATTTAGGCTCTTCTGTAATAGGAGAGAGACATTATTCACCTGTTTTTAAGGACATTGCTAAAGAACAGGGGGGATAAAAGGACCATGAAGTGCACACTGCAAAACACTGATACTTGAAAGCAATCTTAAGTCACTACCTGCATAAATTACTTTCCTAACCCTTTGGGATGAAAATTCCTGTGGCTTCCACATTTCAGAAGAGTTTGAGGTTTTCCTTCTTTTTGCTTTGTTTTTATGAAGCTATAAACTTCTTTTAGAGGAGAGACTTTTAACATTACCCTTGCTGCAGGGTTTACAATAATTTTTAAAAGCTACACTAATGAGAAATCTGTTATAAATTTGATCTATTTCCACAGTCATAACTAGAGAGAGCCCACCATCAGAACCTTTGAAAAGGTAGAGACCTGGCTTGTTTTCCCTGCTGGGATTGTTGCTAATTGCTATACTGTAATTAAAACAAAAGACTGTTCTATAAATGCCCCAGAGTGACATGGCTGTGCCCGATCAGGACTGCAATCAGACCACCCTGTGTTTTATGGACTTAGTGTCTTGGTGATCCAGAGGCCTGCTGGTGAGGGCGGATTTTCTGCTTTGGTAATTAAACTTTAGAAACCTTTTCTTTGTTGCCGGGCCAATCATTCCCACAATCTGATTGGCCAGAGTCGATGCTGTTTGCAATGGGCAAATTTATATTTATTCTGAAAAACGAGCAACAATTCCAAAGAATAAATATTTATTTGAAAGAGCAAAAAAGTAACTGTCAAATGAGCAGATTGCCTGAAAATTGCTTTATTCGGAGCGCCTCCTGAGAGTAGGAAAAAACTTCTCATGGCTGCCAGATATAATATTATTCACATTTCAAAAGAGAATGATATTAATACCTTCCCTTAGGTAACTGTTTTTAGCCCTTACACACCACAGCTCAACATCTGTAATTTAGATCATTCCCCAAGTATCCCTATGAGGGTGCAGGTTGGCGAGGAGGAGGGGGTGTCAGTGACTACATCGGAAGCAGGATAGCACATTAAGATATGAGACTTTGAAGTTATTCATTGATTTATCAAAATTTTTTTGAGCACCCCCTAGTCGAAGTGGTGGTAACACTTGCTGCATCACATTTTTGCGAGCATCAGTGAGGTGACATATGTGCAGTGCTCAGCACACAGTCAGTGCTTCTGAGTGGTGTCCACCAATATCATTGTCATTTCAGTCTGGGGCAGTTCCTCTCATCGTTGCTGGATCCCCAGTGTGTCCCCACTTCAGTGGGGGTCAGTTTGCTTCCAGCTGCTACATTGGCATGAAAACTGATAATATTTGTCTGTGTCCCAAATCCTTTTAGATAGAGGGGTCAGGTTTAGATTTCATAGCCTGATTCTTGCCTTTGCTTTGCATCCTTTTATTTAGG
This sequence comes from Pedetes capensis, assembly GCA_007922755.1. Taxonomy (NCBI): domain Eukaryota; kingdom Metazoa; phylum Chordata; class Mammalia; order Rodentia; family Pedetidae; genus Pedetes; species Pedetes capensis. The sequence goes on along the minus strand of VMDO01003387.1, from coordinate 117,011 downwards.
CAGCAGCCACACAGAATTAGCTCTTGTTCAAAAATAACTACTGTTATCATCCTGTTTTGCTTGCTTGGGTGACAGACACTCACATTTCTTTCTTCTTCTTTTTTTCAGATTGTTTAGTGTAATTTTGGAACAATTAACCAAAGAAACAGAAGGCGGGAACCACTCTAGTGGCAAATCAGGAGGCTTTGATGTCAAAGCCCTCCGTGCCTTTCGAGTGTTACGACCACTTCGACTAGTATCAGGAGTGCCCAGTAAGCACCTTTTGTTTCCTAGAGCCAGGAGCACACTCATCTTTTTCTTCTGGGTGGGTCTCAGGATTATGAGACAGAGTGCTCTGAGGTGAGTGGCTACGCACCTGCCAGGGCCCAGCAGCTGACCGTGCACGCCTCTACAGTTGTCAGAATGCTTTGGTTCGCACTGTTACTTTGGATCTTTGTGACAGCCCTGAAAGAGGGACAAGGGTGATTGTTGTCATCCTATAGAAGAATCTTACAGAGAGGCTGGGTGGTGGCGATAGACCTTGGGTTCAGGCCTCTGATTCCAGCCTAGTTTTCTTCTTTGATAGTGTGCCACCATCATCTCCCCACTCCCAGGCCTTCCCTTCTGAAAGTGGGGATGATGTTGATGAAAGTGTTGGAGAGCTTTGCTCTAGCCTTTTTTCAAAGTAGGGAGCAACGGGATTAGACTTCTGAGTACTCTGATTAGCTCCCCCACTAGGCATGAAAGCTTCAGCTTCCACACCTGTGTATAGCACGTGGCCAACCTGCCATAGTTCTGAGAACTTCATGAGATAATGGAGGGAGACCCCAGGAAAGACATCCAGAACACAGGAGGCTCTCAGTGGGTGAGAAGCTCAGCTGTTAGCCACTAGGCCCTGCAGTGCCAATCAGTGCCAGGCCCTGCTTTGCTTCTGGCTCAGATCAGGCCAGGTCAAGTCACACCTGAGCTGGAACAGATGTCCTGTCTATGCCCCAGCCAGGAGCTGTAGGCCTCTTGTGCTTTCCTGAGAAGCAGCAGGTTGACTTCACTGCCTGTGCCATAGATAGGGCTCCTTGTGTTGAGGATTGACAGGGTGGAAGTCTTAACACCTTTCCTAGGACTAGTGCTCCTGACGTGGTTCCCTGCTCGGAGCTTGAGCAAGGATCCAAGAACTGCAAGGTGTGCCTACTTTCCACAACTCAATAAAGCCATCAAAAGAACACATACACACATGCATATACATACGTGTGTGTGTGTGTGTGTGTGTGTATATGCCTCTCAAGAAGTTCTTCATGAAATTTTATTAAACCTGTTGGCACTCAGAATATACCAAAATTCCTCTGGAAAAAGAAAGAAAATTATTTCCAAATTTAACATTTTAAAATGTAGCAAGGGGTGTTTTATGTGTACTTGTTTTTCCAGATGGTTCATTTATTTTCATTGAAAAAGATCAGCACAAGTCAAAACCACAGAACTGTCTGGAAGTAATTCAGAAAAATAGAAATACCTTGGAAATGACTGGCTCTGTTAAGTGTGACATGATTAAAGGAGAAGTTCAGTGAGCAAATATGTTCTTTCATATTTAGTTGTAATAGCTTAATCTAATTTCAGAGTAACCACGACAGCCTTTTTCCTCCCAAGAGCAAATGACACGACAGCCTGCCTCTGGTATGTGCTGCGTGCAGACTCGCAGGGCTGTGGCTTGTGTGTGCGTGAGAGTCTCTGGCCAGAGAAAACTGTCAGAGCTGGCATAGCATTGTGCCGGCTCCACAGGCTACTGAGGTTTCTCCACATGGGCTAGTGCAGTGCTCCTAGATATTCTGGAGAACCAGTTCTAGGCTGTATTTCCTCCTTTCTCCAAGAAATTTTACTGTTTGAAATTCTATGGAGATGTGCCTCTTACTCCTCCATGGGTCAACAGGGAGAAAAGGGGCTCTGAGTTTTATGTAAGGATTTTTAAGCCTATATTATAGCTGCCTGGGTGGGAAACATTCAGTGCTCTCATCGAGCCTAAAAGGGTTTGGGGGGAAAAGGAATCAGGGGCTCTGGGTCATGCTATTTTCAGTGCTGATTGGCAGCTGTGGCCTAATTATTTCTTCCAGTACCTGAGATTGTTGAAAATGCCCAGAAATTATGGACTGGTTATACTTATCTAAGAAACCAGCAACCCACACCCAAAAAAAACCAATCAGCTATTGAAAACCCATTGAATAACCGAGAAGCAGTAACAATACTGTTTAGCCTGTTGTACGTAGGGTCGCTATGAGTTGGGCACCAACTCAGTGGCACCTAACAACAAGAATTTCCTATTCCTTTCTAAAGAGATTGCAGGCTGTTCTACAGGACATAATTTTGTGTGCATAGGTGTATAGGAATATACAGTAATTCTCTGAAAGGCAACTGTATTTCAAAAGGTGTTAGTTCAGACATTGGGAGTGTTTTTATCCACCCATATTTACTTACCCAATAAACGTTTATCAGAATCCAAAGCCATTCAAGTGGGGAAAAACTAAAGATCCTCTGGTCTGTCTGCATTTTCTTTTAGACGAACAGGCTGAGGAATCCTAAGGAGGTAGTAACTTTTTGAGCTGCTGCAGCTGGTGAGCAGCCACACAGGACCATGGCCAGGCCCCTCATTCCCAGCCTGGTGTTCTTTCCACTCTTTACCATGCCTCCTTGACTAGCATCCCGTGAGATCCATGGTACATGCTCATTATGTCCAAAGCAGCTGAACGTGATGAAAGTGTACATGTTCACATTAAAATACAACTTTATTATCTCATAAATTTGACCAATCTGAAATAGTTAACACTAAACATAAAAATGTTCATGAGGCATATGGCTCAGTGCCATAAAATTTAAGGGCTAATTGCTGGGTGATTTTGGATAACTTATCCATATCTTCAAAAAAAAAATCAAAATAACAAAAATCTGTCCATTCCTTTTATTCCTTTTGTTGTTGGGTGCTGTCGAGTTGGATCTGACTCATAAAGATCCTGTGTATAACAAAATGAAACACTACCTGACACTGTGCCGTGCGCATGATCTTTTTTTGTGTTTGAGCCCATTGTTGCAACCACTATGTTTCTTCTCATTTTGAGGCCACATCAACAAATAGAGGTCCCAGGGGCTCTACCCTATTCCCATCACTAAGGTCGACTCTACTTTGAAGAGGCAACTCTTCCTCAGTCATCTTTCAAATTCTTTCCAACTTGGGGGACTCATTTTCCAGCATTATATTTGACAGTGCTTCCCTGTTATTCATAGGGTTTTCAATGGCTAATAGTTTCAGGAGCGGGCTACCAGGTCCTTCTCCCTAGTCTGTCTTAGTCTGGAAGTTCAGCTGAAACCTGTCCACCATGAGTGACCCTGCTGGTATCTGAAATACCAGTGGCATAGCTTTCAGCATCGCAGCAACACACAAGCCCTCACAGCATGACAAGCTGACAGGCACATGGGGGTTTTGTTCCTTTTAGGAGGCAAATATTGAAAATCTTCCTATTGTTCATTGTTTTCAAAAGAAATTATTTAAACATTTAAAGCAGAACCTCAAAGTTTAGTTGTAACGCAGGCTTTAGGATGACAGGGGCTGGTTGAGTCTAAAATCCCCTTATCAGTCTTCCCTCTCTGAACTGTCCCCTGCTTATCACTGTAAACTTTTGTTATTATTGCTGATTACTTTACTTTTCTTGGCCTACTCTGATTCCTGTTTTGACTCCTTTATTGACTCTAAGCGTCTCAGCTTCTTATATGCTTTCTTTCTTTGAATAGGCATTGGGAAATGAGAAAGGGAAGGAAGAGGAAAAGAGTGACCTAGAGCAGAAGCTGAGATCATGGGATGGTGTGGAGAACACGGGACCCTAACCACTAAGCTAGGAAGTCTGGGTTCTAGTGTGGGCTCTGGGTTCCTCCCTGCCCTTCCCCCTAATCCTAAGCCTGAGTGTTGCCCTACCATCCCCCTTTCCATCATATCTTTTTCTCTTGCTTGGCAGCTGTACCTGCACCATGGCTCTGAGTGGTACCTGCATCTCTCATTTCTCAAGCCTACCTTTCAGCTGCAAGACACTTGCATCTTAATATTATGCCAGGCATTCAAACTTGACATGGGTAAAAGTCACTCACCCCTCGGCCCTTCCCACTCATCTCCCCTCATTCTTGAAAAGCCTCCTTTTGAGATACTTGATTTTGTTCAGGGCCCTGAGATCGGTCTCTGAAGCTGGCTCAGGTCATTGAAGTGCTGCCTAGGCACTTTCCTCTTGTTCCAACCAGTTTTTGAGCTCTGGTCTCATCCTGTCTCTCATTCTGACCTACCTAGGGAGCTCAGCACTCTTGAACTACTTCTCTCCCTGAATCGCCTACTGCCATCCCATTCATCTTTTTAAGGTAGCTGCTTCTTGCTGATGAGCTAAAGGCTGACTTTATAGTCCTAATTCAAAACGTAGAATAACTGACATGCCTGCAGTCTCCCACTTTTTCCTGATTTCCTTTTCCACTGTGTGATCATCAATCAAGACTTGCCCGCAAGCTCACATGGTGCTCACTGACGTCTGTGCTCTTGGTACTGGGTTCTTTCTGTGCCAACCTGTGGAAATCATCCTACTCAGCTTCTAGTTCCTACCAGGAAGGAAGCTGCTTCAGAGTGGTCTTTCACCCCTCTTTAATTTTCACTGTTTGATACTATGGATATAGCATCTGTGTGCTACCTGTGTTAAATTCTTGTTTCCTTCTGGAATGTAACTTCTTTGACAGAGGCACTTTATGTAGTATGTCTTCATATTGCCCAAAGCACTAACCCTTCTACTCTGCATGTGGTAAATGTTTAAGGGATTCTGTTGAATGGATGAAAAAAAATTTGTAAATGAGTGAATGAATGACTTTAGCATTGGCAGCCCCTCTCTAGGCTTTTATTTTTCCATCTATCTAGTGAGGGAGTTGGGCTGGGATAGCTCAGTTGGTAGAGCAGGCTGCAGTCTCTGAGGTCTTGAGTTCAATTCCCAGCACTACAAAAATGGGAGAAGGACATGGCAATCCACTCCAAGGCAATCCTGAAACAATCAGCCATTAAAAACCCTATAATAGTCACCTAACAACAACAACAGTGAGTGAGTTGGATTAGATGATTTTTAAGGTTCCTTTTTAGCTCATCTCATATTCAGGCTTAGTATTAATTAACTGCTTTGAAATATCTCTGAGTTTTATTATATGCCATAAATAGAGCAAGCATCATTAAGAATTATACATATGCCTCATTTGAAGTGTCTTCTGGCTCACAAACTTATTTTTCTCTTTCCTAGGTTTACAAGTTGTTCTGAACTCCATTATAAAAGCCATGGTCCCCCTCCTTCACATAGCCCTTTTGGTATTATTTGTAATCATAATCTATGCTATTATAGGATTGGAACTTTTTATTGGAAAAATGCACAAAACATGTTTTTTTGCTGACTCAGGTGAGTAGTGAAAATGGTAACTAACCTAACTTTAAATTTTTTTAATTTATTTTTTTGGTTTTCCCAAAGCAACTTTTGTGATTTGGGGAAAATCTTAAAAAGAGAGGGAGGGAAGGAGGGAGAAAGAGTGAGCAAGCAGGTGCCCAAGGGCAACCAAATACACCAACAAGGTGTGGCATAGTGGCATAGTGATGCCACTTCTTAGTGTGAATTATGTCCAGAATAAATGAGAACTTATTCTCTTTTTCCATGCTGATATCCTTTGTAATGTGTCCTAGCAAACAAGATGAGGGTCCCCCAGGAGGCAAGCCATTCACATTGGGCTGTGTAAGCTTAGGGAACTCGGAAAAATTGAGTACAGAGCAAAGAGCAGTGGCTTGTGATTAGCGGAATAGTGAATTCTACTAGGAGGGAGTATACAAAGTGGATTCCAAGGTGGCATGGATAGAAGGTGTGGGGTATTCTGGGCCCGGGCAAGGGTCCTGGGCTTCCACTGGCCTGGATGTCTAATGTTCCTCTTCCAAGTGGTACATCTGGCATCCTCTGTTTACAGATCTCGTAGCAGAAGAGGACCCAGCTCCATGTGCGTTCTCAGGGAACGGACGCCAGTGTACCGCCAATGGCACGGAATGTAGGAGTGGCTGGGTTGGCCCGAATGGAGGCATCACCAACTTTGATAACTTTGCCTTTGCCATGCTCACTGTGTTTCAGTGCATCACCATGGAGGGCTGGACAGACGTGCTCTACTGGGTAAGCAGCTTGAGGAGAGAGTTTATGGCATGTTCTTCCCTTGGATAAAGATGTTTCCTTAGGGAGAGCGATTGAAGAGTTGGCTGAAAAAGAAACCCCGAAGGCCAGTTCTTTGGGAAGGGAAGCAGACCCTCTCTTCACTCAGTGAGCCTCATCCTCCTGCTCCCTCAGGCATAAATTTCAGTTCTAGAAGACTACTGCATGGTGTTGGCTCCTGGTCTTTTGGTCCTCTACTTCCTCAGTGCTACCTGGAGAATTTTTGAGGACTGTGCCAGTAGTCCCCTTTGGCAGAACTTCAGGAGGCCAGGGCTGTCCTGATTAAACTCTGAGAGCCAGAGGGTCATTTCCCAGGTGAAGAGACCCCTGGACTTCCACAGGCTGAAACTGACCATCTATGTATAAAGATGTATAAAGGTTATTCCATTAGATCCTAAAGGGAAGATAGGGAAAATAATTTGGCTCCCCTTTCATATTTTCCATAGTTCAGTACAACCATTGCCCACCCTGAGTTTTTTTTTTTTTTTTACTTATTGTAGTATTTCCCTTTTATATTGTCAGCATTACTATAAATCAGCCCAGCAGAAGCCCTTAGCTCTCTTCCTTTCTCTTTAGAGTTATGGAATTCTGGCAGAGAGGGTAAAAAAGGCACGTCAAACTTCCAGGGCTAGTGGACCCTCCAACAATTCGACATGCTTTTAGTGGCGAGGGTCTGATTCTGATTCCCTTTGTTTCTGGCAGAGCCAAAAGAGTTGTTGTAAATAAAGCACAGTAACAGTATAGCAGCCATTTCCCTGAACGAGTTTGTTTGTAGGGAGAGTTTTTAAAGCTCATAGAAGTTTAGAAATTGTTTTCCATAGTCTAAGAGTTGCTAGGAAAGACAGCTAACATGTAGATTTTGAGCCTAAATCCAAGTCCAAATGGGGTTAACTAGGATTCCAATAATGAGTTGTGTAAAGGAATTAGAAGTAAGATACTTCTGGAGTGGGCAGCTTCTACTTAGAAGGCCTAAAACTTGAGAAGTATCTTTTAATGGTTTCCGAATTCCAAACTTTACAGGATTTTATATTACTGTATAATGTTAGAGAAAATAACACCTTCATTGGTGAACACGATGCTTGCAAGCCTGTAGAAGTCCCTATACAGTCAGCCTTCCATATCCATGGGTCTCACATCCATAGGTTCCACATCTGGACTTAACCAACTGCAGATCGGAAATAGTCCCGAAAAATATTTCATCTGTACTGAACATGTACAGACTTTTTTCTTATTATTCCCTAAAAATACAGTAGAGTGACTATATAGTATTAGGAATTAAAAGTAATCTAGGTATAATTTAAGGTATATGGGAAGCTGTGCATAGGTCATATGCAAGTAATGTACCATTTTGTATAAGAGGCTTGAGCACCTTCAGATTTAGTTATCAAGGCAGGGTCCTGGAACCAATCTCCTGCAGATACTGAGGGACAACTGTATATTCAATGTTAGGCAAAGAATGTGTGCTTTTATCTTTAGTGCCAAAGTGTTAGTCTTGGTAACCTTTGATAAGGTTTAAGCATTACCAACATGTTATATCTCGTTTGTCCTTCCTCCCTTGTTTTTTTAATTGTTGTAGGAGTGTTTGTGTGTGCGCATGCGCATGTGTGTACATCAGTTAATTATATTTATAAGACAACACCTTTTCACCCCAAGAAAAGAGGAAGTAAATTATATGGGATGGGCCAAGATCATGGCCACGAACAGGGGCTCTCAGGTTAGGTAAAGGGTTCATTTTCACTATTTTTTTCTAAATTGCAACTGCTGGTCAGAATGAAGTCTCAATCCCAGTCTTCTCTTGAAATTTCCAATAGATGGAAAAAGCATCATCCAGATAGCCAGAAGTCTGATTTCCCCCCTCCAAACAGTACAGAAAGCAACGTTTTGATTTTTTAAAAATTAAGTTCAGTGACTCTCTCAGCTTTATTTTTATTTCTGTTGTCATGGTAAATTGTCAACTGCTGATCCAACATGCCTTGACTAATGGGCAATTTTATACTTTGTGTTATATTTCTGCACACTGATTCTCTCATAGAAATTGTCCTGTTGTCAAACAGTGAAGATTCCAGGAGTGCGTGATTAAAGGAGAGAAAACTTCACGCACCCAGAAACAAGTTTCCACTTGCCTGCTGGAGAACTTTAAAGTATCAGCTAGGATGATACAATTATTATCTTTATTGTTAGTATGACAATCTCATAATTAATAATTTGACAATATAATTACATTCTCTATGAATTACATACCATCTTTATTCACAAACATTACTCCAGTCTATAGCCCCATGTAGAAGATCTGGGATCTTGAAGATGGAAACAGTGGGATACAGAGAGACCCCTGAACATGCCTAGGGTCCTCAAGCAAGTGACTGTGGTCTGTGATAGGGTAAGGATCTGTAGGTGTTTTGGTAAGGGGCCAAGTGGTAAATAGACTTGGCCTTTCAGGGCATGTTGTCCCTGTCCCAGCTATTCAGTTTTGCCATTGGAACTTAGAGCCAGCCATAGAAAATACATAAGAAAATGGGAGTGGCTATATTCCAACCAGACATTATTTATAGACCTGAAATTTGAATTTCATATGTCATGAAATAGTCTTTTTGAGTTTTTTCCCTAACCATCTATAAATATAAAAGCCATTGTGGCTTCAGAGTCATATAAAAGCAGGAAGCAAGCTAGATTTGACCTGCAGGTTATAGTTTAGAGAACCCTGGTCAGAACTAGAACCCAGTACTCTTTCTTTGGCATTCTTCCACTTGTCAGTAGTTGGTGAATCCTTCTAGAACACTAGGGGGCAGCTGAGTAATATCTAAAGAACAGAGTGTTCTTATAGGACCTAACTCTTAAAAGACATTAGAATTATTTTTAATTACTTGTTGATTGCATTTGTTAACTCATCATGGAGATAGGTAGGAGCCAAGGAACCAAACTTTCCCAATATTTTATGGGCCACAGTGGAACCCACACAGCTGTGTCCTAGAACAGAATATCCCTGCCCAGCACAATGCCTGGCACAGAGGAGGTGTTCAACAAATACAGTGACTGTTGTCATCCTTCAAGGATACCACACCCATTGCCTCATTAGTGTAGATTGCCATATCTGAATATCTATTTTTATTCTCAACTAGGGAATAAAAGGGACTTTTGGGGAACAAAGGAGATTCAATTTTAACTATCAATTGAAACAAATTTCTCCATGTTTTAGATGCTTGTATATGATGGACAGAGTCTTTGTGGGGGATAGTTTTGCATCTAGTTAAGTTTATATTTAGTCAGTGTTCTTAAGCTTGTTTATGCCATAATTCTCAAATGTCTGACACATGGCTGACAAAGGCTTGAGAAGGAAAGGACAATGGGTCCAATATGCAGAAAGGCATACCTTAAAACAACTATTTGGACATGTGAGGAGTAGATTCGTTAAGTTCTGGTAGGAAAAAATATTGTAGAGCTCTTTTATAAACTGAGCTCCATAAACCTAATGAAAATTTCATTTGACTCTCACCTTGTTTGTTGTCCACAGGGATAGTGGGATGTAGTGCAGAGAAGGAGCATCAAGGTTGGATAAGATGGTTATGTGACCTTGAGCAGGTCATGGAATCTCTCTAGGTTTTAATTTCCTTGTCTACAGATGCAGATTTAGATGACATGATCCCCTATTTTCCCTTCAATTTAGATGAAATGTTTTTTCTTCAATTTGGAGGAAATGTTTTTAAATATATGAAATAACAAGTTTTTTAGCAGTATTGGAAGCATGATCCTAGGGCCTTGTGCATGCTACAAGTGCTCTACCACTGAGCAGAACTCTAGTCCCCTTCCCCCCTTATTTTTTATGAGTCAGGGTCTTGCTAAGTTGCACAAGCTCCCTCTGTCATTGAATTTGAGATCCTTCTGCCTCAGCCTCTCAAGTCACTGGAATTACAGGCATGTGCCACAGCTCCTGGCTGAAAGTTAATTTAAAAGTACTGTATAGACTTTTAGGCAAGAGGGCTTTCCATCTAAGTCCTTTATGGCCTGCTATCTGTGCACCAAGCTCTTTCCTCAATGAGATGCATACCTGTGGAGGTGCTGGCTGTCAGACCATAATAGGAAGTCAACTGACAGCCTCCCTCATTCAAGGCACCTGGGAAATTCCTCTCATCACCCAAGGGTTTACCGTTCTCATAGTCCAAAGGCTGGGAGCTGCAAGCAGTGTACTAAGTTCCAACAGTGTTTTCAACCCTTAGAAAAAACAAAAAGCCTTAAGTTGGCCTTCAATTTGAGACATGTATATGCATTTCAGCCTTTGAAATGAGAGAGAACTGAAGCTAAAAAGAAATTGTTTCCTGGGTAGCAGGTGACACTCCATGATGACTCAGATATAAATATTTTTAAATTTTAAGTTGAAATACTTTTAGCTCATGCCTATTTACCTATTTTTGAGAAAGATCACATACACAAAATCCCAAGCAGATTCTCTATCTTAATGGTAGTATCAGGGCGAGCAGCTTGGCAGTTGTGATTTTTTCCTATGAATATGTTAAGGTCCAAGAAATAGTTAGCTCTGAAAAGGGACTAGACTGAGAAGGTTGAGTTGGAGGAAAGACAGACCCTGAGAGCTTAAGTTTTGTCTTATTCCTCCCTTCTAGAAGACAGAGTTAGACTCTCCATTGCTTTGTTTGACTTCAGCTCTCTCTCAGCCCTCAGTTGTCATTCCAGCGCATACTTCTGATTTGAACAAATGCAAATCTGCTGAACACTTACTCCAAAAAAATTAAAAGGCCTTTTAATTTCTTTAAAGAAAAATTTCCCTCTCAAGTGGGATATATAGTTGTTACTAGAGCAATACTCTGGAACATAAGACTGAGGCCTAAAGCAGGGTTGGTAAAGCAGATGGCCCAGTCAGCTGACTTTGCCAGAATGTAGAGGAGTGAGGTTTCCTAATAGGAGCCCTGCACTTGTACATCCTCCCCTCACTCTGATGACACACTCACTCCTGCCACATACACCTCTATTCCAACAGAGAGGAAAACAGGCCCAGAGAGTCTCTGTCACAGGTGTTGACTTGAGGTGAGGCTCTGGCAACCACACCAGGCCGCCTGTTTCTTCTCCACATATGGGTTTTTAAATAAGTTTAGTGGTATAGTTGCTTTGGAAGAATTACCCTCTGCCTTCCTGCTGAAATTAGTTTATCCAACTTAATTATATCAACAATTGCAGCCATGGCCCTGGCTCATTCATTACTCTAATTGCCAGTGTAAGATGTGCAGACTGATATGAGTTCTATTAAGCACATCAGTTTTCATGTGGCCAAACAGGTGTTTCATAAGGGATTTAATGCCCTCTCCCTAGACTTCAGCAACAGATGTTAGGTAATTTTTTTTCCTAATGTTCTCTTTTCCTGTTTGGCTTCTGCATGAGGCAAACATTGTGAAATGCATGAGCCTCATTCTGTAAAGCTAAAGCCTGGAGCCAAATAATGTGCAGGAAGGCACACGTTTAAAGCCCTAAGGGCTTACCTCTGCAAGGCAAGAGTGATGGATCTGTCCAAAGTATTTATTGGCCAAAGATTCTGTATGCTCCAGCAGGGTCAAGCCTGGGGTCATCTGTTCTTTTGCCTGCCTGATCCTTAACAGCTCTTTCCTCAGAGAGGTGTTTGCCCAATTTAACACTGACCTGTGTTGCTGGGAAGTTCCTCCAGCTGTGATCCTTAAAGCACCTGTTTGCTCCAGCATAAAGCTGCTCACTATCAAACCTTCTCTGGCAGGGTCTGACAAGGAGGCCATGCCTAAATGTGTAGCTTGAGCTTACCCAGGAGTAGAGTCAGGGTGTTCCTCTGGACCCAGCCCCCTTTCACATCTAATCTCAATTAGCTCACATCTGGAACTGGGCAGAGGAAGAGTGAGTATAGGTTAATGCCAGGGTTCTTCTGTGGGTGCAGATAAGAAAAAGCCCATTCCTGAAAGCAGCCTGAATGTGGGTCAGCTAGTTTACCTCTGAAACATTTTCTTTTGTGTGTGTGTTTATTTAGTGGTACTTGCATTCACTGATTGCCCACAATCCAGATTTAAGGTGGGTTAGATTTCCTTGGATAGATTGGCTTCTAGTAGAATGTTATTTTAGGATCTTTTATTTGTTTGGTTTTTGTTGTTGTTGTTATTTTTGTTGTTGTTGTTGTTTGTAATACTTGGAGGTTGAATCCAGAGCCTCACATATACTTTGCAAGTACTCTTCCACTGGGCTGCATCCCCTGCCCATTTTCTTATTTGAAAATAGGGTCTCACTAAATTATACAAGCTGCCTCCGGCCTCAAATTTGTGATCCTCCTGTCTCAGGCTCCCTAGTTGCTGGAATAAGAGGTGTGCACAACTGCACCAGGCAGATTTATTTTTTAGAAGCCTTTGTAGAGTCAAAAATCACAAGTTTGTCTCTATAATTAAGACTTTTTCACCATCACAAATACTAAAAGCAAAGTTAATACTAACAACTCAGGCAGAGCACTAAATAGGTTCCAGCTAAGAACTAATTTTGCCCTCTACCAGGACCTCTTCTGGAAATTGCTCATCAGGGTGGTTTCCTGAGACAAGATGCCAAATCCCAGCTCATTTCCCTACCTAGGGCCATGATCTGCTATTATTTGGTCTGAAAGCTTTGATGACTCTTCTGTGTGTGCAGGTGTGCTTGTGTGCCTGTATGTTTGTTGGAAATAAGTAATGAGTGTACATTGGCTGCTGTTGTCTCTGATTTCAGTCTCAGTAAATGTTTAATTAAATGTATAGAATGCTTTCTCTAATGTGACCCTCTCTCTTTATTAGATTCTCCTATTAACCCACTCCTATGAGACCATCTTATTTCTTGCAGATGAATGATGCTATGGGATTTGAATTGCCCTGGGTGTATTTTGTCAGTCTCGTCATCTTTGGGTCATTTTTCGTACTAAATCTTGTACTTGGTGTATTGAGCGGGTAAGCTACACCTCTTTCATCTTGAAAGCAGAGTCCTGAGGACGGTTGCCAAGACCACACAGGCTTTGCTAGAGGGGGCTGGTGGGTGGGTGCCAAATGCTTTATGTCTGCCTTGAGATGCTTTCTTTTCTATTGAGGCTTCTCAAATCAAGCTGCTGCTGGAACCTCACCAGCCTTCATGAAAGAAAGCTATAAAATGATTATTGACCAGAAATTAATCAGTGTTGTTGCTTGGGATTTAAATGTTTTCCATTGCCTGCCCTTTTGTCTATCCTAAAATGAGATACATTTATAATTGCTTTCTTGGTCTGGACCCAAATGTAATGTACATTAATTGGTATAAAACTGTAGCTATATGAGCTGGTCAGGGCCGACTGTTGGTCAGCCCCTTTGGTAGATTTCAGCAGCAGCACTTGTCCTTATTTGAAGAAAACTATGGAAGACCTGGGCCCAGAAAGCACTGTCCTTCAGCCAAAGCACTGAGTGGTCTGGCAGCTGCAAGCAGGGCTCTGCTCTTTAGTAAATGGATAACTGATAACTGATTTCCTTACATTTTACAGGTAAATGATGCGATAGGATGGGAATGGCCATGGGTGTATTTTGTTAGTCTGATCATCCTTGGCTCATTTTTCGTCCTTAACCTGGTTCTTGGTGTCCTTAGTGGGTAAGCAGTTGGATCCATGTTGCACATTCTCCTACTGCCACATGTGAGGCAGCTCTGCGTGTCTCCCAGCTGCTCCCTGACAGCTTCTCTGCATGCGTTTGGACTCTAATGTCCCCTCAGTGTGTTGCTTTTGGATTGAACTGTGATTCTTTCTGCCTGTATCTGTCTGTGAGATTCTATGTTTCTGATGCTTGCCAAACACTGTTAATTTAACAAAAATATTTCCCTGAAGCATTGGCAGAGGTGGATTACAAGTGAGTAAAAGGCTTCCTAGCCTCCGTCTCCCCCCACATTCCTCCCGAGGGGCCTTTGTCTCTTACTGGTCTCTTTCCATTAGTACATAACCTGGCCCTTTTATAGTACCCTTTTTAGGGCATTATAAATACTTCCAGTGGTGTTTCAGATTTTGTTGTAAAGAAAAAATAAGCCTAGATTAGCACATAAATACCCAGCAGTTTCAAAATCTTACTTCCTGAAATTGGGATCCCTATTAACTTGGTTTTCTACTGCTGTCACCATGAGAATTTTCTCTCTAATTCAGTTTTAATAATAGCTTGTAGAATCTTTCTTTAGTACAGAATGATCAGGTTTTGTACATCCATTTCCTATGGCCTTACCATAGTCCTCTTTGTTTAGTCACCACTTTTGAAATTCATTTTGTTTAACACCTCATCTCTAGATTGACTCTCTGTATGGAGCGTTCATGGGAGAGGCTCAGAAACAGGGTGCCTTGTGTTGCAGGGCTGTGCCCTGCCTGTGTCGGGAGATGCCGTCCAAAGCCCCTATAGGCAGCCATGTGTCTCACCATCCCTGAGCCCCCCAAAGAAGGGGGCTGGAGCTGTCCGGGCTCTCTGAGAAGCAGTTCCAGCATACAGCTATTGTCAGGTGTGGGGTGTACCTGGGGGTCCAGAACATGCCCCATCCCCCAGAGAAGTCTTTCTCACTGCACTGAGTCCCCACAGTCTCAGGAAATCGTGTTGATGGACTTGATTCCAACTGAGTGTCTCTATACCTTGCTCACTTTCTCTTGCTCTTTCCAAGCTGTGTCTCAGGGAGGCCATGTGCTCGTGCGTGCTGACTTAGCGAAGGGACCTTTAACACATTTTTTAAAAAACACTGCCTTTTGCAGAGCAGAAAGCAAGAGTCTAGTTACCCACCTTGACTTCCTTTCTTCACCTTCCCTCAAACCTGTCCTGCCTGTTCCCAGGAAATTTTCACTGTAAATTCCCAGATTGAGTATGGTCTGCTCCACACCAAGGACACAGTCATGTCAGGCCCCTATGTAGAAATGGCGCAGGAGCAGCACCCACACTGATAAGACTGGGGGCCAGGACTGAGCTGAGGGTTGACAGCTACTCTCCCTATACCCTGCCTGGACTTCCTTTTAGAGATGTTGTTCTTTTGCTGCGAACTTTAAGAGGCCTTCTCGACAGCACCTAACGACAATCCATGTAGTGAGCCTCCCTGGCCTCAGATTAGGGTCAGGATGGGGAGAGTGGCATTTATCCTGGAGGAACTTTGCCATAGGAACTGCCCATACAAGGTTAACAGCAGCTGTGTTGTGAATTCCTTGGCGCCCCATGTCTCCTAAACCCAGCTAAACTGACGGAGACCATGGAAACCACTAATTTTAACAGTGCTGGTGACATGCCTTATCTTTAGCTTCCCAAGACAAGAACTGCTGCCCCAGCATGATGAAGCAGAGGTATGAGCCAAATCATGAGGTGCTTAAAAAAAGAAAAAAAAGGAAAAGATGGGGGAGGGGCTCCCATTATATTGGTAGGGGTTCAACAGGCAACCCTGTGGGAGGTACTCAAAGCTGGAGGATTAAAAAACACACATCCTCATGGAACAACTAGTTTACTGTGATATATCTTGAAGGAAAATAACAAGTCTTTGAAAGACGTTATTTTTGTATCAAATAAAACTATGAAGGAGAATGCAAATGACTTGTGAATTTTAAGAAGAAAACCTAAGACTTCCTAGTGATTTAGCTGTCAGTTCATGCTGTGCTCAGGCTGCTAGGGGTTGCATACTGCCTCTCCTCCCCTGGAAGCCACTTTGGTAGGAAATGCTAAGGCATGTTTTGGGCAAGATAAGAACCACGTCCACATAGCAGAGCCTCTCAGTTGTAGTGGCTATTTGGCCAGTATTTCCAGAGTTCCTGATCAGTGCCTGACTCTGGGCCAGAAGCCAGGGGTGCCAAGATGTCTAAGCACAGACTGCAGCCTGGGGCTCAGGCCTTCATTGTCCAGTGGGGGAGACTATATGTAAGCGGTGTAGGATGACAAGTGCTAGAGCAGAGCTGTAGGGCGGGAGCTCCATAAGATGCTTCTCAAAAGAGGAGGAGGGTCTAGCAGGGGAGAACAATAAAGGGGCTCCTGTGCTTCTACCTCCCCTGAGAGTTCCCTGTGCTTGTCTGCCCCTCTTACCTTCCTATTTTTTTTTTTTAATTGTAAAACCAAATCTAACATTTTAATTTTGATTCTAATATTTTTCACAATTTTTTCCCCTTAGGGAACGATAGAGGTGTTGCAAAACCAGAAGGACATAAATGTCACAAGGAAGACAATTTCTATTGCATTGTCCCTAAGGGACTGTCAGACTAACACAAACAGTATCCCAAAAGCACTGAATTAAGAGTTTCCCATCTTAGGCACTTCAGTCAACACCACGCAAGCTACTGCCTTCTAATGAAGAAACGTTAGATGATGCTGTGTGTCTCTCAGTCTGTTGACCATTTTTAAACATCTGTTTATGCTGTTTGGCTCCTTCTCTTTTCATGTGGCCATGCCATCCTATTGTATTCTTGTAAGGACTTTACATAGTTGATTTGGTGTTTGTACATTTTCAAAGTGTTTTAAGACTAATGCTCTGGAAAAATCTTTGGTTTTATAACAAACCTTTTTTTTTCCTTCAAGGTGAGTATGAAGTTTTTGAACTGTGTGCCCTGTATAGCCAAGTATGTGCATAGATGAACATTTTGTCTCTGGTGTTGTTGCTCTGTAGGAGGAGGTGAGGATGTCTGTAACTAGAGTTGCAGTTTAACATTAAGTTGTTCTTGAGGAGATGATCCCATTATGGCCAAAGAAATGGAAAAAGTGTCTCCTTGAAGTCTATAATCCAGACAGATTATGTATGCCTCATCTTCTCACACTGGCTTCTAAAAGCTTGGTGATTTTTCCCTTTTAAAACTCTCCATTTAACTCCTGTCCTTTTTGAGGTTTTCTTCAGTACATAGGCACATCAGAGAGCATATTGGCATTTCAGTGTCTGGTCCCTTTAGAGTCATTGCTGGATTCTTGAGGAGGACAGCGGTCATAGGTGGTGAGCTGGCCAACACTGTGCTTCTTCACTTCAGGACCCACCTGCAAACTCGTGATGTGTCTAAGCTGCCTTGCCAGAGGACTACCTAGGTTTCTGAGATGTAGCTCAGACCTAGTTCTGTCCTGCCAGGGCCCCCAGGCCACTCTGAGACTCAGTCATCCTCAGCCTCGGTCTCCTCCTTCTTGAATTAGGAATAATCCTGTCCTGCCATCTGCCTGACAGAGTGATTTTAAACTGGCGGATGAATGTCCACAATTGCTTAAAGAACTATATAAAAGTTTTTTCGCATTTAGCATATTCTTGCCTTCAATTCACAAATCTTCCTCTACTTCTTTCCCTGGGTGAAGTGGAAATAGTCAAGGGGACTCTGAAAATTCTGAAATGTAGCATTTTCTACATTTTCCAGGAGGTGACCAAGAGGAACATGTTTTATACACATAAAAATACTATACTCAGTGCCACCCAAGAGATGACCATGGAGGGAGTAGTAGTACTTTCTCAGCTGAAATTATTATGCAGATCTAAATCATTGTTATTGAAGTTATACTTGGCAGAGATTTTTTTTTACCTAAATGAAAGAGAATGACATTTATGAAGCACAGCAATTAAATACATCATCTTAGAGTCCAATTGCTAAGAAATGAGTCTTTGCTTTACCTTTACCAGTTGTGAGATTTGGGTTATTTAACTCTTGGAGCCTTACTTTCCTCATCTGTGAAATTGAGCTAATAACAGTACCAGACTTGTGAAGTCCACTGGGGCTTCAGTGAGCTAAAGAATGTAGAGTGCTTGGTTATTTTTTATGAAGGTTCCAATAAGAGGATATATGGAATTTGATAAAAGAAAATTATAATCATTTCATCCCCTTTAAACCATTTGATAATACAGTGGTACCTTGGCACTCAACCATAATCCCTTCTGGAAAGTTGGTCAAGTGCTAAGTGCTGAGCATTTTTTTCCTCTAAGAAATAATGTAAGTGTACTTATTGGTTCCAGCACCACACTGAATGGCTAGTTCAGATGCATATATACCACTCACATACTTAATAATCAGTTTTTATTTTAATTCAGTGGTTGTCTTACTGTTGCCCTCTTTCCTAGAACTCTAGAAAGTTTCTTGAGTATCATGATGACTGCATGGTATGCATATGCATGTATATGTTAAAAAAAATCATGAGATCATGAACACAGCACCAGGACAGATCTTTACTACTTGAAATTGACACACAAAGTGATGCTTTTGTTTTACCTAGAAGCATCCCTTTTGTTTTACCTGGAAGCATCACGGGTCAGGGTGGTATCTCATACAGGTTTTAGCACAGTGGCCAAGTGCCAAGGAAGTGAGTAAGCACAAAACCAGAATTCCCTTGAAAATAGTGGTCAAGGACCAAAATGTTCAAGCATGGAGCAGTTCAAATGCTGAGGTACTTCTGTAATTGGTCAAGATAGATCTGCATTTTTGAGAAGTCAAAGTTAAACAGTATTTTAAATGTTTTATTACATAAATGTGTATGTGTTATATATGCATATATACACACACATAAATGACATAAGCCAATGATTTCTAAAGGATGTTACTACATAAACCACCTCCTGGGCCTGCTTTAAAGAATAGATTAAAATCATTGATAATTGGTCTATGAATTGAGAGCTTTTGCTAACATCTTATAAAAACTATTTGAAATACTTTCTGAAACAGGTGTCCTATGTTGTTAGGTGATGAATGTTCCTAATAAGCCAACTTTTATTACATAAAACTGAATGTGAATGCAGCCCATGTCTATTAATTCAAAATCATTTGGCTCTAAATTAATTTGTATTATTTGTGTTTTAATAAGTTCTATCTCTACTAGGTCACAGGTATCTTTTAAAATCACCAATCCAGCAAGTCAGGAGGTTGAGACAGGAGGATAGCAAGTTTGAGGCCAGAGGCCGCTTGCATAACTTAGCAAGACCCTGTCTCAAGATCAAAAATAAAAAAGGGGCTGAAGGTGCAGCTCAGTGGTAGAGCATTTGCAAAGTATGCTTGAGGCCCTAGAGTCAGCCCCCAGCACCAAAGAAAGACAAACAAACAAACAAAACCACCAGTCTGATATTATTTTACTAGAGGCCTATTTATCTTAACTTCAGGAATTTTCAGGAAAACTAGATGAAGTGAAGCATTATAGAAAAACAAGGGCAATTTTCAAACTAGTTTGTCCTTCTGATCTTACTTCCTATGCTCCATTATGGGTGCATAAAACACCTAGGGACTTAGTCTACCGCCTGGCATCCATTCCTGTCTGATCTTGGAAGCTGAGAAGGGTCAGGCCTAGGTAGTCCATGGATGGGAGACCACTTGGGAATTTTGGGTGCTATTGGCTTGGGAGAAGGATCTGGTAGCCCACTCCCCAAACAATCAGCCATGGAAAACACTATAAGTAGCAGAAAAGCACTGGCATAGTGCCGGCCATGGCACAGTGTCGGGGAGTGTTTGGGTCTGTTGCACATATGGTTGCTGGGAGTCTGACCCTACTTGACAGCACTTAACAACAATAAGACAAAGATTTAGGCATGGATAGTTGTATGAAATTGGCTTCCTAAAACAAAGGTTTATGGTAGTGTATAGAGAGAAGAGCTGGTGGAACTGTGTTGTTGTTTGTAGACTGTCTTATATCCGAATTTTACAGAATAGAATCAGGTTTTGGACATCATGATTTGTATCCTAGTCCATTTATATTTATGCCATTATGGATCAGGCATTCTCTGATATCTTCTTGATTGATTCAAGAGGCAGAACACTCCAGTAGGTGATGGTTGTATCACTTGTGAATATTTTCTGAATGGAGATATACACTCTGGCAATAGCATTCTTACAAATTTTTCATGCCTGGGATTAGATTTTTCTCTCATTCAGCACTCAACCAACAGAATTTCTTCCTGTATACACATCCCCAATATGTCTGCATCTTAGAGGAGGAAATTGCCAACAAAATCAAAAGGTAGACATGTGCTATGGCTCACGCCTGTAATCCAAGCTACTCAGAAGACCAAGGAAAGAGGATCACAAGTTTGAGGCCAGAAGCAGCCTGCATAACTTAGCAAGACCCTGTCTCAAAATAAAAAGGGGTTGAGGGTGCAGCTTAGTGGTAGAGCACTTGGCCAGCATGTGGGAAGCCCTGGGTTCAATCCCCTAGTACTACTGAAAAGAAAAAAATAAAATGAAAGGGATATTGTTGAGGTCATTGGGTAACCAGGCTATCAGTGTGGTTTGTTGCTACTACATTACAGAATCGAAATGTACTGAGTTAATGAGAATTCCATGCTGTGGCCAACAGAGAATTTTTGGCAACTGGTTAATAAGGCACATAAGAAGTCTACTCTAATAAACAAAAGGACAGTAGAGGACTTTTTGTAGAGAGTTCATGTGCTTAATTTTTTTTCCCCTATATGTAGTTAATAGTGGCCAGACAGCCAGAATGCCACAGATACGCTTAATGACCACTTGTAGCAAAAGACTTCCCCACAGTTAGCTAGATTTATCTTTGGTTTGGCTAGGCTATCTGTGTGAAAGATTTATCCACAAGGCCAGATGTCCCCTTTCTTGAACTTTGAAGTGATATTATGTTTGGGGTTGATGTTGAGGTCAGGGTGCAAGAAAGAGCAGGAGTCCTTTAGTAACCTCATGGTTTGGCTTTGGTAGAACAAGAAATTAAGCCCTGATTTGGCTTTAAGTGGAAGAATGCTAAATTTCCTTTTTCTAGTAAAGACCAAGCTAAACATTTTTATATACTTTTGAACACTGAGCTTTCTTGTTGCAGAGTTAAAAGGCTGTCTGGGGTAGCTGACAGCGGGATCCTGGTGCTGTTGGTACCATGGCCCCAGAAGTGCACAGGCTGGTAGCCACACCTGACATTAACAAGTGAGTGGTAACCTCTCTGCCGCTGGCTCGCAGCTACTGTTTCCATAGAAATGGCTGTCGGGATCAGTGGAAACGAGGTAAGTGAAAGTTTTCGCTGATCCTTGTTTCCATCAAGCTGACGTCTGTTTCCCTGGCAACAGCAGTGGACAGCAGCCAGACACTAGCATCAGATTCAGTAGATCGCTCTCACTTGTCAGCTGTGGCTATCATCTGTTCCTGACCACTTTTTGATAACACATAGCAAAGACCTCTGAGGACCTAGGAGGCTCCTCTGGCTTCCCATGCCCTCCTGGGCATCCATTTTGCCCATGGCCAGCTATGTGTGAAGTAGATTGTCAGATGTCTTCCCTCCCCCTGCACTTCGGCTCGTTGATAGGCAGTTTGTTGTTGTGGTTAGGTGCCATCGAGTCAAGTCCACCTCATAGTGACACTCAGAGTTTTCAATGGCTGAGGGTTTGGGGATTCCTTTGGAAGTGGATTGCCATGTCCTTTTCCCATTTTTGCAGTGCTGAGGATCAAACCCAGGTTCTCAGAGAGTGTGGAGCAGCATCCTACCAACCGAGCTAAACCCCATCCCTGATATGCAGTTTCAGAGAAGGAAAAGGTTGTTGAGGGAAGTGGTATTGCAAAGCAGACATCTAAGTCTGTTGATCCCAAATCCTATGGGAAGAGAATTCACTACTATGCTTTCACACACAGACTCGGCTCTGTAGAAAGCTGTTGATACTTTAGTAGTTGAAATTAAAGCCATAATTTTCCTGTGGTTCCTATTCAGTTGGTGGCATTAACAATTGCTGTTACTTCTACAGTGAAAAGGATGTTTATGAGTTTAATAATTTGACGTCTTGTGAGAAGCATTGATGACTACATCTAAGATGCTACTGTCAAACTTATGCCAGTTTTTTCTTCTGTGCAATATTCTTTTACAGGCTGGTAAAATTGCTTTAGCTGATCAAATACTGTTATTACGGGGCAGCTCCGTATACAAAGACTAGTATGTCTATTGTATACAGAACTCTTTTTTGATACAATTCAGAAGTTGTTTCTTTAGTGGATTTTCATTTTACTATTTCAGCAAATGTATGCATCCATGGCATACATATGTTTCTATCCATATGAAGTAGTATTCATAGATCCCATAATGCAAGAAAGGGCCATTCTTATTCCCCTGGTTTGTGAGATAAGTGCATCTAAAGAGAAGCATGGAATGAGTTGTTTTTAAACCCTTAAAGATACCATTTTTTGAAAAAGGCATTTTCTCTGAAAAACAAAACTTTGCAATTCAGAGCTATGTTTTTGAGAATCAAATGAAAGTACAGATCCATGATGTTATGAGAATTTAGAATTGGTATTTAGGACAGCACTGGAAAATTGTGGATTCTCTGTCTTTGGAGAGCTTTCTGAATGACTTCATTCTTGAACTCTCTGGAACAGGATAGCTATGATTGGCCTGGAGGCAGTATTTAGGGGCTTACCCTTAAATATTTCTCTACTACCTGTTTGGATTCAGTATAACTGATGAATAACGAATGAATAAGAAGGACAAAAGCTTGCTAGATTCTTTTTTGTCTCTCTCATACTTCTTAAAAAGAATGACTTATCCATTCATTTGACGAGTAATTTTTGAGTGCCTACACAGTGGAAGATGTATTTGCAAAGTGCTGTACTAGGCACTGGGGTTACAATGATGAGCTGAAACAAGAATTTTTATCTTAGCTGCTTGTGGTGCACATGCTTGTAATCCCAGCACTCAGGAGGCTATGGCAGGAGGATCATGAGCTTGAGAACAGCCTGGGCTACATAGCAAGATCCTGTCTTTCAAAAAAAAAAAAAAAAAAAGACAGGAAGGAAGTATTTGCCTTCATGAGGCTTATGTCTAATGGGGTAGCAAAAATTATGATTTAAAACTTTTATAAATGCTTTGAAAGAAAGGCAAATTGTGCTGTGACAGTGTTTAGTGGACACAACTGATGTTTGTCTGAAGGGTGTGGGAAGCATCCTGAAAAAAGTGAAAAATGAATAAATAGCCTTTATAGGCAGGCAAAGAGGGAGAAGAGGCAGGGGCAGATTGTTCCATGCAAAGGCCCTATAAGAGAAAGAAGTAGAGGACACTGGAGGGACTAAACAAAGCCAGCATTGCACAGGTGGCTAAGGGGTCAGGAAAGAAGAGAAAATAATAGGAGAGACTGGCCTACAGAACCAAGATCCCTGGTTCTTGTAGACTGTATGATGAATTTTGGTTGTAGTTGAAGGATAGGGAAATTACTGATAAATTTTAAGCAGTTGATGTGAATTTAAGTTTTCACTTTAAAAAATTATGCTATGTTTTGATGTCTTCAGCTTACCTAAAATGCTTTAAAAGATAAATTGGTTGATGGATAGAGGGATGCATAGATAGAGGATAATGAAAATTGAGCAGATGTTAATTGTGGAATCTAGATTAGACATATGGGTATTCATTGTGTGATCCTTATACTTTTATGAATGTTTGAAATTTTCCTTAATAAAATGTTGGAAGATCTGCATATAAAAACCACTCTGGCTGCAGTAGTATGAATGGACTAGATGGATACAAGAATGGATGGGGAGAGACCAAGTTAAGGCTATTGTAATCCACTTCCAGCCACAATGTACTAATAGTACCAGGCTGGACCTTTCACTAAAAACAATTATAGAACAGAATAAAAAATACCAAGCAACTCTTTTTATAAAATGGAAATATGCAGCACAAATTGGGATGATAAGAGAATGGAAACTAATGAGGTAGGCACCATAATTCCCTGGCTTTCTGCCGGGAGACACTTTTAGAATTTTGGCAGAGAGAAGCAAAGCTCAGCAGACAATGTCAGTCTATTTGCTGAGGAGGCAAAGAATATAGTTCAGGGTTGCTAAGACAGCTGGAGGTTTTAGGGGAGAGTACTAGAGAGAGATGTTCAGAGAAGGGACTCCAGAAATTGAATAGAAATCCTCTTGAGTCTTTGACCATATGCTAACCTGATTATATGCCAGATAAACTTACTGAGGCCTGGCAGAGAACAGCTACTAGAAAGCTACCAGCTACTGGAAGTCTCAAATGCTGGGTTCTGACCAACCGAAGAAGATTAACTTTTATGACTACTTTTGGCACTGAATTGAGATTTCAGAAAAGCCAAGCTTTGGCAAGAAGCTATGTTAGCTCTAAGAGTAAGGGTATTCTAACCTGTCCTAAATTTTTTTCTTTTATTTATTTATTTATTTATTTATTTACTTATTTATTTATTTGAACTTGGAGATTGAACCTAGGGCCTCACACATACTTTGCAAGTGCTGTACTCCTGGGCTGCACCTCCAAGCCCATTTTTCGTTTTTTATCTTGAGACAGAATCTCATTAAATTATGCAAGCTACCTCTGGCCTCGAACCTACAATTCTCCTGCCTTTGCCTCTACAGTTGTTGGGATTATAGGCAGGCACCACCGTACCCAGCTCTGTCTTAACATTTTTAAAAACAAACTTCAAAAAGATCAGTCCAGATGGCCAATAAATTAAACACTTCCCAAAACAAAAATCAGTACCCATTAAGGGAAAATATAAAAATCCAGATGTTCTCCAAATATTTCCTTTCATGAATAAAAATTACAGATGTGGAAATAGGAAACCTCCATAATCAAAGAGAAAAGTCAATAAGGAGGCATCAAGGGATGACAGAAATATTACAACTAGTAGTCGGAGACTTTCACATCACTGTTTTAAACCTGTTCAAAGACTTAAAGGAAAAGATGAACATAACAAAAGAATAAACAATATCAGTAGAGGAATAGAAGTAATATAGTTTCTGAAAAAAAGGATTATACACTACAGGAAAAAAATCGGTGAAGACTTAGTGATATATAGGACAAAAAAAGCAATCTGATATATGTGAAATTGGAGTCCCAGGAGAAGAGATGAGGAAAGGAAAAAAATTTTTACAGAAATAATGGCACACACACACACACACACACACACACACACACACACACACACATAATATTAGCATACTATGGAAAGTATAACAGGATTAAGCTATAGGACAGTAGGCACAAAAGAAGAGAATTAAGTGGAGTTTTACTGCTGTAAAGTTATTACATTGTATGTATGCTAGGTAATATGTGAATTCATGGTACATATGGCAGCTTCACCATGCACATGACAATCTGAAGAACAATAGTTTAAAAATAAGACAAAATGATATAAGCCAGAGAAGAGATATAATGGAATGCTATGTAGTACTGAATTATCCAAAATTAGTAAAGAAAGGAGGAAAAGGGGGACAAAGTACTTATAATACAAACAAAAACCAAATAGCACCTAGAATGGTGGTACAAGCCTGTAATCCTAGCATTTGGGAGACTGAGGCAGAAGGATTGCAAGTTCAAGGCTACCCTGGGCTACATAATGAAACATTATCTCCAAACAAACAACAAACAAAACGACAACAAAACACACCAAGTAGCAAGAGGGTATACACAAACTCAACTTCTTCAATAATTGCATTAAGTGAAAATGGTCACATAATTTTGGTTAAAAGAAATTGTCAGCTGGGCATGGTGGCACATGCCTGTAATTCCAGGGACTCAGGAGGTGGATGCAGGCAGCCTGTATGGGACTCTATCTCAAGATAAAAAAATCAAAAAGAGGCTTTGGGGTGCAGTGCTTTGTAAAATATGTGTGAGACCCTGGGTTTAGTCCCCTAGTACCGCCAAAAAAAAAAAAAAAGAAAAATTGTCAGACTGAATAAAAATGCAAGATGCTGTATAAAATACATGACACAGATTCAAAATAAAGGAGTGAGGTAACCATATTAATAGCACA
This sequence comes from Pedetes capensis, assembly GCA_007922755.1. Lineage (NCBI taxonomy): Eukaryota > Metazoa > Chordata > Mammalia > Rodentia > Pedetidae > Pedetes > Pedetes capensis. The sequence goes on along the minus strand of VMDO01003387.1, from coordinate 91,146 downwards.
AAAATGGACTTTAATACAAGGAGCATTTCTAGAAATAGGGACATTTTAGAGGTAGAGATATTTCATAATTATGAAACAGTTCATTAAGAAGACACAGTGATCCTAAAGGTGTTTGTACCTAATAACAGATTTCAGTTCATTTGAAGCTAGACTTTTCAGAATTAAGTGGGGAAATTGGTAAACCTATAAACAGATGAAAATTTTTTCAATCTTCTTTCAATGATAAGAGTAAGAAGATAAAAAGAGCAAATATAGATAATATTTACATAGATATTATATATAGATATATAGAAATGGATTCATAACTTTCAACTAACCTAACCAAATTGATATTTATAGAACACTGTAACTATAGAATAAACATTCTTTTCAAGAACACTTGGAACATTTACCAAGATCAACCGTATCAGCCATAAAAAGTCCCACTCAATTGCAAAAGATTCAAATCTTAACAAGTAGATTTTTTTAACTTGTGTGGTTTTAAAATAGAAATCTATAACAACCTGTCTAGAAAATACCCCAAATATTTGGAAATTAATACATCTTAAGCCTATAACTCCAACTACCAGAAAAATGAAAATATTTTAAATAATAATGAAAAAACATGTCAGAACTTGCATGATTCATCTAAAGCAGCGCTTAGAGAGATAATTATAAGTATTAGGAAGAAAGGTTTAAATCCTACATTTCTACCTACCAATCTAGAAAAAGAAGAGCAAATAAGACCAACTAGAAAAAACATAACAAATCAATAATATTATGGACATAAATTATATAGGTAAAGTCAAAAGTTGGCTGTTGGAAAAGCCTGATAAAGCTGATAACTTAACTAAAAGATAATTAAAAAGGTAAAAGAACAGATGACCAGTAGTAGAAATGAAAGAAGACACATCATCACTGGCATTACAGATACTAAAATGCTTATAAGAGAATAGGGCAATTTTATGACAATAAATTCAGTAACTTAGGAAAAATGGGCACATTTTTGAAAAACAGTTTACTAAGAAGAAATTAAAAATTCAGTGAGCCTTGTATTTGCTTTTTAAATGGAATTCAAAATCACAAACTTATTCTTAAAGAAAACTGGAGGCTGCCCGGTGGTGGTGGCACACACCTGTAATCCCAGCAACTCAGGAGGCAGAGGCAGGAGGGTTGCAAGTTCGAGACCAGAGGCAGTTTGCATATACTTTAATAAGACCCTGTCTCAAAAAGTAAAAAAAAAAAATGGGCTGGGGGTGCAGCTCAGTGGTCCAGCACTTGCAAAACATTCAAGCGTGAGGCCCTGGTTCAACCCCAGTATCACCAAAAAAAAAAACAAAAGAAAGAAAACTAGAGGACTAGATTGAGTTTTGTCCATTTAGAAAGAAATTATACCATTCTTAGAAATTCAGATAATGGAGGAGGGAATACTTCCCAATACAAAAGGCCAGAAAAATCTCAATACTAAAACTTATGGTGACCATAATGAGAGAATAACAGTAACCCTCAACATAGATACAAAAGTTCTCAATGAATTATTAGCAAATAGTACTCCTTTCTGTTGTTGTTGTTGTACTGGGGGACTCAACCCAAGACCTTGCATATCCTGTGCAAGTTTTCTATCACTCAACTGCACCCCCAACCCCTTTTTTATTTTTAATCCTGAATGTACTAAGTTACACAGGCTTCTTCTGGCCTCAAACTTGTGATTCTCCTGCCTCCATCTCCCTAGTTGTTGGGATTATGGGCACATGCCACTGTGCTTGGCTAATGTTATTGTTAGGTGCCACCAAGTCCTCTCCAACCCACAGCAACTCTTATAGGGCTTTTAATGGCTGATTGTTTCAGGAGTGGGCTTCTAGGTCCTTCTCCCATTTTAGGGCTGCTAGGCTTTGAACCCAGGGCCTCAGAGAGGACAGAGCAGCACTGAGCTAAACCCCACTGCTGTGCTTAGCTAATAGTTATTGTTGTTAGGTGCCATTGAGTCGGTATCTGACTCATAGTGACCCTCATAGGGTTTTCAGTGGCTGACTGTTTTGGGATTGCCTTGGGAGTGGATTGCCAAGGCCTTCTCCCATTTTTTCGGTGCTGGGAATTGAACACAGGACCTCAGAGACTGTAGCGCAGCACTCTACCAATTGAGCTAAATCCCAGCCTTAGCTAATAGTATTCCTTTTATATTATTAGATTCTGTATCACAACTAAACAGAGTTTATACTAGAAATACAAAGTTGATTCACTCTTGGAGAACCAATGTACTTTACTATATTAATAGAATGAAAGAGAAAAGTCATATTTCAATAAATGCAGAAAACATTGCTGCCAATATTCTATAACCATTCAGTATAGTAATTCTCATCAAACTAGAACATATAAGAACTTCCTCAGCCTGAAAAACATCATCTACAAAAAGCTATAGCTGGCATCTTATTTAGCGTTGAAAGACTAAATGGTTTCTTCCTAAGATTAGGAACAAGACAAACATTCATCTCATCCCTTTATTCGGTATCATATTAAAAGTAGTGGCCAGTGCATTAAAGCAATAAAAAGAGAGAAAAGATTTTTTTAAAAGTTAGAAACAAAGAAAAATTTATTTCTCTTCAGAGACAACATGATTATCTATGAAGACCTAATATGACCAAAATCTTACTGGAATTAGTATGTGCATTTAGCAATGTCACAGGATACAGTGTCAGTATATGAAAATTAATTTCACCCCTGTATACAAACTGCATATGTTTTGAATGAAATTTAAGTATACTAACATCAACATATTAAAATACTTGAGAATAAGCATAAGAGAAGACATGGTAGAGCTCTACACTGAAAACTACAAAATACTGATTAGTAGAATTGAAGAGTTTAAGTAAATAAAGATTTACCATGCACATGGATTGAAAGAATCAATATTGGTAAGATTTTCATTTTCTTGGAATGTATGCATTCAGTGCTATCCCATTCATAAATCTTAATAGCCTTTTCTAGGAAATTGACAAGCTAATTCTAAAACATATTTAATTGCAAAGGAGCCTTAATAACCAAAACGATCTTAAAGGACAAGGTTTGAGGACTCATACTACCTAGTTTCAAGACTTACAGTAAGGTTCCAATAAGGTGGTTTGGGAGCCTTGTGGAATAATAAGGTTCCAAAATGTTTGGCATAAAGATAGACATGTAGAACAATTCACTGGAGAATCCAAAAATACATATATTGTCATTTGCTTTGTGATAATGTTGTTGTTGTTAAGTGCTAAATAATTCAGTGGGAAAAGGATAATCTTTGTGGTACAATGATGGTAGAAAAACTGGATACTTGTGAAAAAAGTGAGCCTTAGGTCACAAGACACGAGATATATAGGACCTTTTCTCCCCAAGACTTTGCTGGAAAAATATAAGACTTCCCTAAATTAAAGAATACATGATATTCATGGATTGGAAAACAGTTAAGATGTCAGAAGACAGGCAGTATTAAGAGACAGTGCTTTTCCTTGTAATGAAAAGAAAGAAAGAGAGGTGAGATAGAAGTTTGGTTTCGTAGTAGGAAGCTGGTAATAATCTTGCTTAACTCCTAGATTTTCTGAAGCAAGAGCCGTGGGTAACTGCTGAGGGTGAGGGAATAGACAGCATAGTTGAATGTCTGAGGACAGTGGAGAAGGCTTAACATATTCATTGCCAAGTTAGAAAGTGAGCAGAGCCAGAGAAACAAGGGTGATCATCAGTAGCATTGAGATCCTATTTGAAGCTAGTGATGATGAATCGGGACTGACATCATCTGTCCCATTATATAACTCTCTGTAGCCACACTTGACTGTTTGTAACCAGGAATGGAGAAAGAGAATGTTCAAGCATTTTTCTAGTTGTATATAGAACAGGTGAGTTTTGCTAGCTGTGTATAGTAAAAAGATGGAGAAGAGCTTAAGGTATCAGGAAGGACATCCCTGAAATGATGGATCATGAGATCAAGTTGGATTAGGAGGAAAGGAAAGTCCTAAAAGACTGGAGTTGGGGAAATGGAGATGTCAATGGACCAGACATTTTAGAGAGGTTAAAAATGTTTTTAAAACTGGGCATGGTGGCACATGCCTATAATGTCAGCACTCAGGAGGCAGAAGCAGGAGAATCACAAGTTTGAAGCCAGCTTAGGGTACATAGTGAGACTCTGCCTCAAAAAAAAATTTTTTTTTAAATTTTATTTATTTATTTTTTTTAGTGTGACTGTCTGACTACTTGAAAAGTCAGATGGAATGAGAGGAAATTATAATTAGAGAGCAGAAGGCTTGAATTTATGGGTGAATTTGAAGACTTGAATTGGGGGGTGGTGTCAGTAAAATTTAGGGTATGATAGTAGAAATTGATGACTGAAGTAATACAGAACAGATGGTCCTTAGAGATTAGTATATCAGGAAATTGAAAAGCCATGGGTTGACAGGGTCAAGCCATGGCTGTTGGAGTGCCCCAGAATGGGAGTAGAACTTGGGATGGAGAGGAAGACTGGGAGCCAGGGGTCAAAGTCTTCAGTTCTGAAGGTCAGTAGAAGATGATTTGCAGGAAGGGGAGGTCACATATTCCACTGGCACCATCTTCAAAGGAAAAGAGTTTTATTCATTTGATTTTATGGCAGGATAAGGCAATATTGGCTTAGATGTGAAGAGATCCAGGACAACTTGGAGGCCCTTAGGTAGGTCGGGACTGAAAGGGCTTTGAGCAACACAAAGCAAGGAGGATTTGGGATCCCCTGGAAGAGGTTAAGAGCTTGGGAGAGGTTGCTGCTCCAGAGAAACATTCCCAGAGGGCATGGGGAAGGCTGAGGAGTGAAGGGGGAGGCTGAGTCAGTGGCTGGCAAATTCAGAGAAATATGGAGATAATGGTACACATGGGAATTGAGGCACAGAGATATCAGCAAGGTGCAGAGGCTTTGTGGTTTGGGAGCCTTGTGATGAGCAAGGGTCCTCGACTATGAGAAGACTTGGTCTTTGGTGATATTGTCCAGTAGCTGTGGACTGGATACACCCAGCTGAGAAGTGTGGAGGTGTCAGAAGCTTTAGTCTCAATACACAGCCCGGAGGATTGGTTATTTTAGCGCGGTAGTCTTGGCATCCCCCAAGCTGAGTAAGGAGTATTTGTGGCTGTGATCTGTATGCTAGCCTGGCCTGCAGTGGCTCCAGAACATGTGCTGGCCTGGCCTATAGTAGCCAAGGAATTACTGGTTGCTGTGGTTATTGGTTTCTTCACATTGTAATGGGGCAAGCCTAAAGTCAGAGGTCAGAAGTCCTGGCTCCGTTCCTGGTCCCATACTTCCTAGAGATGTGACGTTGGTTTTATATTTCAGTTCTCCATGCCAAAAATTTTTTCCTCCCTAAAATTGCGTAGCCCCATTTGCTATGTGAGTTTTCTCACAGAGCTGTCCTGAGAACCAAGGAGAGACATGGATGGGAAGGGGCTTTGTGAACTAAAAGACCTTTCCAAATGTAAGGGGAACTTGCTATGAGCCGGGCTGTAGTGTCCTTCCAGGAGGTTGTTCTGTGAGTAAGAAAATCTTTTTTATTTGTAGTCTGAATGTTCATTTGCTGACATTTCTCTCCAGGGGCCCACATCTTTCTGGGACCTAGCAAAGCACTTGGAGCATTAGCCTGATTTCTTCAAGTCTGATTGTCATAAGACTTTGGTTTGGATTCAAGGATAAAACATTAATCTACTCTGAACTTCATCATTCCCTTGAAATTCCGATTTAAAATAAATCTTGGTGTAAGTTGTCTGCTGACATTTTTGGAGCCTTCAAGCATTTGAGGCTTTTCACCTTTGAGTCTTGGAGACTGGCTGCATCTAAAGAATCCAAAATCAGTGGGCAATGGTGCCCCACCTATCCAGAGGGGTCTGTCTCTGCCTGTCCTTGAATAATTGGCTACTTATCAACAGGCCTTGAATAACTGGCTACTTATCAATAGGCCCATAGAGACATGCTAAGGAATCCCAGGGCCCTGTGTGGATCCCAGCAACTGCACCCTCTCCCTCTTTGGCTATCAGTCAAGCATGTTTTAGCATCAAATTTGTACCTAACAATATGGCCAGAAATTTGATAGGAGGTTGGCAGGTCAGGTTGAGCACTGAAGAATGGGCAGGATTTATAAGGCCACTAAAGAAAGGAGAGCACTTCCCAGCTCCAGGCAAGTGTCAAGGAGAGCAGGGCTGATATTTTGTGCCTATCAGAACAGTGTGTATGCCGGTGAGGCTTCCCGGGTCATTCCATGCTGGCTGGCCAGCAGTAGGGCAGAAAAGTGGATATGTAGTTGGGAATGCCCACTGAAGGAGCAGGCTTCTCCTTTAAGCTGTGGGAGATATCAAAGTGTTTAAAGTCAGTTGACAGTTGGCGATAATGGCTGGTTGCCTCCCAGAGTGGGATGAGGTAGGGAGCCCCAGAGGTAAGGGGCTGCAGGAGCGGGACAAGGTGCAGTGTTGGGGGTCTGGGCTGAGGGGCAGAGGTGGAAATGCAAATGAGAGTGCAGACGGGGGAGGCCACTGTGGTCATTGCATCTCAGATGAGGAGGAGAGATCTGTAGGCCTTGGTTTTCAAGTATGGGAAATAGACTGTGTGAGAGAATTGTTCTTTATTGCTCATAACCATTGTTAATACAGCAGCCAGGATTATATCCAGGCTCTGGGCTGAGTGCTTTATTTTGTTCAGTCCTCCCCACTACTTGGGTGAAGTAAGCCTCTGTTTTACAGAGGAAGAAATTGAGGTGCAGGAAGACTTCTCAGTTTTGTCAAAGTTACACAGCTAATAAGAAGTAAAGAAACCTTTCAATGTAGATCTGTCTGTCTCTAGAGCCCAAGCTGCTTTTCTTATCAGTGGGAAGCTCTTTCTGTGTGTGGTGAGAGGGAAGCCCTATGAGATTCCATCTTCCCAGGCAGGTCTTGCTGATACATCCTGCGCTGCTCTATTCTTCATGCTCTGGTGGGTTTCTTCTCTCTTCCCCAAACTAATTACCCAAAGCAGAGGGGGACCGTGGAGTATGAGGCTTCAGAGAACTTGGTTTCTTTCTTCTCATATATCTGCTCATGAACAAGTCTTTTTGTGGCTCAAGTGGTTCTTTTAGGTCCTATTCCTGGGCTGGGGGGGTGGGGGGAGTTGCGGATCTTTGGAGACACTAAGCCTCCCCCTGAAATAGGATACTCTTGCCCTTATTCTCTTTCATCTGTGCCTGACAGCTCAGCAAGGGCTTTCATTGGGAACCTTCTGTGGAAACTCCTCCTGAAAGGGAGAAATCGCCCCTCTTTCAGTGCAGATCACCAGGTGATTTGCCTTTTACTTGGGCATTGGGTGGAGATTTCAGCTGAATTTCCTTGAAATTGCTTTGGGGACACACTCATAGGGGGCTCAATTCCAGCCTCCTGTTTGGATCATTGTTGCTCATCTGCAATTGCACATCTCCCAGAAGCTCTCTGAATGGCACGTCTAGCCATCAGGCAGTCTGACCAGTCCCGTAACACAACGTGCTGTATTGGTGCATAAGTAGGACATGCCCAGGGGTTGCTAGTACCTTCAAACATGTTTATTTTTCATGGTCCTGTGACCTTCCAAAGTCAGACTTCAGGCACACATTTACTTTACTTTTCTTTAAAAACTAGAATCTGATAAGTGTAGCAAAGTATATTTCTTAAGTGACTTCTTAAGTAGCAATATGTGAAGCACGTCATGAAAATTTGTGGTTTGACTCATCCAGTTGATATATATCATTCAGAGAAAGTGTTGTCAGAGAGTTCATGTTTTTGAACAATACCTCTTAAAGCATGTTTTAAAAGATCAAAATAAGAAGTCTTAACTTTTAGCATGCATCTTGCATAAATTTTAGTAATTAAGGAGTAATTTTTTGCTAGAAGAGTTGGAATATCTTTGGTAGCTGTGGAAATTATCCCTTCAAAGAGAAAGGCTCTTCTGTCCTCAAACAAGGAGCTGTAGTAAAAGGAAAGCATATTTCACTTTGTGGTGCTTTATTTCTGTGTCTGTATGTTTTAGACTTACACAGGACTCCTGTTTTCTTAATTGTTAATGGCACTATGGGGTATAATTTCAAGTGATAGAAAGTTATATGGGCATTTGTGGCCAAATAAATCCAGTGCAGATCCCAAATATCCTTACCTGTGATCTCATCATCATTAAGGTTCACATTCAGATATGAATTCAATATGATAAAATTTAGTGACTTCGAGTTCAGTTTGGGATTGTTTCAATCCTATGTGTAGATAGCAGGGCTTCAGACTGAACCTGAACCCTGAACCCATTCCACTTCAATCATGAACTTTTTTTTCTGAACCAGAACCCAGTGAACCAACCCCAGTGGGTTGGGGTTCAGATTTTAATGTTTCTTTTTTTCTTTGTATCATTAACTATTTAAAAATTAAGAAAAAAATTAAAATTTTTATCTACATATTTAAAATTCTAAACCCAAACCCTCTAAATTTTATCAGATTGAACCTGCACCTGGGCCTGAACTCAGTGTTTTGTGGGTTGCCATAAAATCTATATTTATAAAAGTATTAGTTTATTTATCTAATTCTTGTTGAACATCCACCAGTGGTCAAGATTTGGGATAAGGAGCCAGTATACAAAGATAAGACAGTCATAGCCTCTCCTTTACAGAGCTTATAGTCTGATGTGTGAAAGAGAATATTAAATCACCAATTATATGGCTGGGAGATAAATCCTGCAAATACAAGCCTCTAATCCAGGGATTCTCAGGAGGACTTCTTCCCGTACTGCCCCAGCCTGGGCCGTGGTTTGTGGAAGAGCAGTTGAGACACATGGAGGAATGGCACCCACAGCAGTCTGGAGCCAGAGACCACCATGACTTGGGGAAACGAGGGACATTAAGTTGGCTGGAGTGGATTTCAAGATGGAAGAGGTCAGAAAGGAGGCAGGGGAAACCCAAGATGAGACACCTGGTGCATTGGATCACACCCTCCCTATCCTAAGTGCACTGCCCAGGGTGAGAGCCACATGGAAAAGCTGCCAATTTGCCAGGCATGGTGACTCATGCCTATAATTCCAGCAACTCAGGAGGTGGAAGCAGGAGGATAGCAAATTCGAGACCAGAGGAAGCCTGCTTAACTTAGCAAGACCCTGTCTCAAAAAGTGAAAAAATGGACTGGAGGTGCAGCTCAGTAGTACAGAGCTTGCAAAGTATGCAAGTGTGACACCCTGGGTTCAACCCCTCACCACCACAAAAAAGAAAAAAAAAAAAAGCAAAGAATAAAAGCTGCCAATTCCTCTGTTTTCTGTATGGCAGATAACACCTGCTTTGAAAATGGTACTCCTTCCTAAGAGATGGATTTTTTTTGTTTGTTTGTTTAAAACATCTTCATAGCTTTTATGTCAGTGAAAGCATGAGGGACATGAAACAGGGAAGATCATTTTGAGAAAATCTCATGTCACACCTAAAACTCCAGCAAACAGGAGTCCAGAGGCACTAAATCCCTTTACATAAGGGCTCACCATGGGGCTCATCTTGGGAATGAATTCCCAAAGATCAGCCATGACTCGGTTTGATGACTACAAATGTGAGTGTTCAACTTTTTCCTCAACCCATTGCCTGTGTAAACAAAGGCCTCCATTTCCTCTAGTCCCTTTGGCCTGCCAAGCTTTTCCGCCCAGTTCTTGGCAGCCAGTGCCTCATAGTGGCCACTGAAGAATGCACAGAGCACAGGTCTGCTTTCTTCCCCTCCACAGAAGAGGAGCAGATCTTCAGGACTGAGCGCTGGAGTCCCAAGTCCCTAACCCCAGCTGGCCTGTTTCCTTTGTGTGAAGAGAACATCCTTTGGCAAGTACCACCTTTTCATAGTTGAGGGAAAACTGGCACAAAGATAATGATTTCGATGAACTTTGAACTGAACCAGTACCACTGATTTAAAAAACTTTTAACCTGTTAATCACATTCCTGCTTGGTTTTTTTTTTTTTTTTTTTTTTATAAAATACTTAGCTTCCTTGAACAAAAACTGAACTTATATGCTTTCCAAAAAATTAAATTTAAGTGTCAGAATATTCTTTGAACACACTACTTTTTTGATCTCTTTCATTTCCTTTATGTCTGTGTAGGGGAAATAATTTAGGTCTGAGAAAGATTGGCCTCCACTGATAAAAATCAGTGGGTTACTTTCTCAACTTCCCCTTTTTGCTTTTGTAAATTCTGCCTTTGGTAAGTTGTTTTTTTGGTTTTTTTTGTTTTTGTTTTTTGTTTTTTGTTTTTTTTGGTGAGTTTTTGAGTCCTCTGTTTTATTAGCAGTCTGAGTTATAGTGATTTTGTTGGCCCTGATTTTTGGAGGGTTTGTGAATATAGGTGAAGATATTGAATGGTTTATTTACATTTTATTTATGTAAGTCTGATTAAAACAAATACCATTGCAAACCAAGAACAAACCCTGTATCTAAATCATGATGATTTCCATTGACTCATTTATTTTTAGGGGACATTTGAGAAGTACAACTTTCCAGAGCAAGCTATAGTCACCCTTTTGTGATTGTGGCCATCACATTTGACCTGCACTTCCGTTTGCGTGCAGTGGCCTACTGGAGGCCGAGTATTGTCTCTCTCTCACTCTTGCCTGATCCAGGGATTCTGGAGCTCAAGATGTCAGGGCCTGTGAATCCTAGGTAATGTCAGAGTTTGGAGTGTCTGAAAGCAGAGGGCATGTGTCCAGGCCCAGGGACTCTACTGGGGCTCCTGGGAGGGAGGCAGGGGGTCTCCTGGGAGTGGTATGTCCTGAGGAAGACTGAGAGGCTGCAACAGGGAGGCGAGCAAGAAGGGCCCTGTCGCCTTTCTCTAGTCCTATGTTGGCGCCCTAGAAGAAAATCAGGATATGCAGGAAATTTTCCACCCTGCCCCTCACTCCCTGGTCCAGTGAGTGTCCACTTAGCATCTCCTCCCCCAAGACCGGGAGGCAGGAAGTTCAGCCAGTCCATGGAAAGGATGCTCAGTTTGGACCCTCGTTGGCAGCTCAGGTGCACTATTGACTGGGCAGACGATGTGGGGCCAGTCACATTAGCTTGTGGGGCCTCAGGGTTGGCCTTTGTGACATGGATGTGAAACCCTCATCATACTGACCCACACTGAGGATGTGAACAGCATGTGGGACAGTGAACATAAAGATACTTTGAAGACTCTACATGAAAGTCCAAACAAATGAGAGGTTTCTTTCTGTTATTACTAGAGAGAGCTGGCATGGCATAGACACAGGCTCTCCAGAAACCCAGGTCACTTCTCTTAGCTACTCAGGCTGGGCTTCTGGTGAAGCTGGGTGGGACCTGGGCCGGTGCTGTCAGGGGTGAAGGACTGTTTCAGGTGGCCTGGCTCAGGCTGCTCTCGCGTTAGAGGCTTTGGCTTATTCTGTTTTGTTCATCTTTTCCATCTAGAAGTCTTTCCAGGGGGTGTGTGAGCATGTCATCAAAACCCCTCACAGCCATTTCTTCTGAGCTCATTCAGCCCTTGGGTTTCTTGAGTATGCATGTTACCAGATTTGTCTGTCCTGTTTGCCACATCTAAGAGGATGCCAGACTGCAGCCCTGGGAAAAAGAGTCAGAAGGAAGAAGAGGTCAATTCATGCAGGCAGGCTTCCTGAGAGATGAGAGGTTAGCACAGGGCAGTATGTTGGGGCGCTAGCTGGACTGAGCAGAGGGCATGTCAGTGGGCCTGGGGAAGACAGACCGAAAGGTCTTAGAACATCCTGTACCAAAGCCTCCTGTTTAGCCACAGATCCCTGTTTTTACCCCTTCTGGGAAATCCACTGCTTCCTGAGCCAACCTATTTCATCTTTGGTGAACCTGGACTATTAGAAATGTCTTTCTTACTTTGTTCTCAAATACGTAGTTTTCAAACTTCTACCATCCCCTGCGGCCTATGCCATGTCTGCCTACTCTTCCACATGGCAGCCTCTCAGAGATTGCACACTAACTCTCTTTTCCATCCAGCCCATCCTGACCATCCTTCTTGACCATGTGGGCAGGAAATGTTCAGGTAAGCATTGCTTGGCCCTGGGAAAGAAGGATTGCCCTAGCTGTGAAGATGACACTACTGTGCTGCACCTTTTTTGGCATGAAAAGCAGAGGTGACGGTGACCCTAGTGTGGGAATGGTTAGATCAGCAATGCTAGATCTCTTAGATACTTTTTCAAATTGTGGTGGTAGTGGTGGTGTTAGGTGCCATCAAGTTGGGTCCGACTCAGTGACCCTCACAGATTTTTCAATGGCTGATTGCTTTGGGAGTGGGTTGTCACATCCTTCTCATGTTTTTGTGGTGCTGGGGATCAAACCTGGGTCCTCACTCTACCAACTGATCTAAACCCCAGCCCATTTTAAATTGTAATATAAGAATATTGGAGACTTGATGAAAATTGTGAGTTTTGCCACATTTTTATTGGTGTCAAATCTAGCCCCTCACTAGTGTGTACTGAATGTCTTAGGGTCTTTCCATTTTCTCCTTCTTTTGATCTTCTCAGTGCACATGATACTTATGAAACCAAGCTCTTTCCAGGTTTATGCACTTCCCTATTGCGTACAAGGGAGCAGTGCAGAGCCAGTAATCCCAGCAACTTGGGCGGCTGATGCAGGAAGTTCGTGAATTCTAGCTGAGGTTACATAGTGAGACACTGTCTAAACTCACTCCCTAAAAGTAAGCAATCTAAGCTCTTTAGTTTGGTATTTAGGACCCTTCCCAAACTGACTCTAACTTGCTTTTGATCCTTATCCCTCCATGCAGCTGCTCCCTGCCCTTGCCTGCTAGGTTCCCATGTTGAGGTACTTTGGAGAAGGGATTCAACAGCTAGGTGGTTTGTGTGCCTGGACTTGCTGAGCCTCAGTTTCTATACAGTGAGAGCAGTAGCATCCCCTCCCTCACAGCAGACAATGGTCAGTGGCTAAAGGCTCTGATCTGGGCTCGGTTAAGGGTGATATGGAGGAGGCTGCCTGCAGGAGAGGCACACATATCTGGGTCTTGCTGCTTAGTGCCCTGGAGATTCAGAGGCCAGCAGAGCCTGTTTGGATATAGTAGTCAGGGATTGCTCACTACAAATATGGAATTTGAGCTGGAATTCAGAGATGAGAGAAGCAAGCCTTTTGGATGCATGCAGTTCTGCAGAGGCTCAGAGAGTTGAGTAATTGAGGTGAGTGGTCAAAGTACAAGGTGTATGTTTTTAGGATGGGTAAATAAAGTTGGAATAGCAGCTGGGAGAAGGTGAGAAATCCTTTGACTATGATTCTTGAGGGCTGTGGTAAGGAGCCAGGACACATTTTGAGCAGAACAGCACTAAGATGAAGTCTAGGTCTACGGTGGTCCCTGAAGCAGAGCAGGAGGTACAACCTGACCAAACACTGTGCCGTAGCTGCCTCTGTGGGCAAGTTGTGCAGACCGGCCCACTGAAGATACTTAGTCGTCGTCTTACTGGGTTTTCAGGGAGAATCCTTCCTAAGTAATTGTTCCTTAAAGAGGAAGTAAAAGGTAAGATTATCTAACCACTCAGAGATAGGAAGTCTACCACATGAGGCCTATATTAATAAGGGAAATGGCATACTGGTGGTAGAGGCCACTTCACATGACATTTCTGGGCTTGTACACATGGTTTCATCCTTATGGGCAACCCCAGCAGTTGTGGGCTTTCTGTCCTATAGGATATGTTCTGGCCCTTACAAAGTAGAGTACATTTTTTTGTGTGTGGGAGGGGGTTTTGTATTCAGCCTTCTTGCCCTGTTTGAAGTGGGTCACCAGCAGGGAATCAGGCATAGAAAGAAATATCTAAGAGATAGACATTGTCCATTCCTGCAAGGAGCTTACAACCTAGCTGGGGAGCTGAAGTGGACTTACGACAGCATTAACTTGTAATTTATTAATACAGTTACATTTTCTAAGCACATAGAGATTTTCTATTTGGAAATAACTTCAAACACACAGACAAGCTGCAAGAATAAGAGCAAAACAGATAGCGGTCCTTGTACTCTTTACCCCAGTTCACCTGTTATTCATATTTTGTCTCTTTTTCATTTATCAATAAGAGGTACCAATTTTTTTTAATGTTCAGTTCATTACTATTCTTAGCTGTTTTGGTACTCAGACTTTGATTTGGCCAGTGGGAGATGCTCTTGGAGCTCCTGTCTCCTTATAGCATGTCTTTATCATGTTTTTGTTTTTGAGCACTTTCTGCCCGAGCCCTGGAATTAGCTGTTTCTCCAAAGACCCATGGTTCCTTTTAATGAGGAATGCTATGAGAGACCTAAATGTGGCAGCAAGTGTGCTCATACCTGCTAAGGTTTCTTTGCTTCTCAATTCTTTCAAAAAATGGAAGTAGGACTCACGCATTTCTGTACATGTATATGTGTATATACTTCCTTTGATAGGTATACTTGTATATCAGGGTCTTTTAAAAACCAGACATTGGGCTTTAGAAAAAACAGTTTAGAAATCCCAAGTTCATAGTTCTGCCTCCAATTTGGTCCATCCTTCACATGGCCCTTTTTAATCTTTCCCCATTTTACCTGTCTGTCCATCTTTCCACAGTGAGAACTCTGCCTTCCATCATCAACACATTTACTCATTTGCAAAACCCTGTTATACATCTAAAATGGCTTCAGAATTGTCTTATCCATATCACTACCCCTGCCCCCCAAATATTTTTTTTAAAGAGCTCAGTGTTTTCCTGAAGTTCTTCCCTTACTCCAGTCCTGTCCAAGACTGGCAGTGTGTGGTCACTGCTACTTGAATTGCTTTTGTCTTTCTCCAGAATGGTTATAGTATTCATTTGTTTCAATCAACTTTCAGTTTAGAGGTATTTTCACTCTATCTCATCCTTGATTTAATTAAAAATCCTTAATGCAAAGACTATTTAGTTCCAAAAGTTAAAACCATAGCATATGATATACTTAGAAGTAACACCCTATCCTTTATTTCTTCTACTCCATTCATCTCCATCCCTTATTTTCTGCTTTGTCTTTCAGATACATCCTATAGAACTATGTTCATTTTCCTGTTTCCTTTTCTTTCATGTACCCAGGGCTTTACGCAGGCCAGGCAAGTGCTCTACCACTGAGATACACCCACAGCCCTTGGTTTTTTGAGACTGGGTCTTCCTATGTAGCCCAGGCTAGCCTCAAACTCATGGTCCTCCTGCCTTGACCTCCTGAGTGCTAGGATTACAGGTGTGTGCTACCACACTTAGCTTTATATGTACATTTTTGTCCAAGCACTTCTCATGTATGTTTCTTTTGGTTGGACATACCACATAATTCTCAACTAGCACAAGTAGGCTCCTAGTATGTAGCCGTTTTGGGAATTTTTTAGTCCTGAAAAAGTCTAATCGTTTCTACCAATAGCCTTGTTAAATACCCTTTTTCAACAATGACTATTGTTCAATCTCTTAGTAACAAACTTCTTAGAAGATGACAAAATCCTATGCAAAAATGAAGTCACTTTTTTTTCCCATCATCCACTGAGGTCAATATAGGATATAGTGGACTTGAGGTGAGATTATTTTGGAACAGAGGTTTGTTGTGGTGGGAAAGGTTTTTTTTTTTCAATTGAGCAGACAGTGGTACAGGATTGATTTGGCTATGCTGCCTCATCACAGTCACTTGGAGCCCCAGGAACCCATGTATCCTATGTGTCTCCCATTTCTGGTGGGATTGGGGCAGCTCAGAGCCCATTCTCAGCTGATCCCAATTTTCTCTCTCTGGTATATGAGAAAGCTCTTCCAGTTACCTTTTTAATTTCTCGTGCCTAGATTGAACAACTAAATGTTAGACATTTGAAATTCACATTTGTACAGTGCTTTGTATTTTTGAGGTATCTTCCTGAATGTCTTATGTAGGCCTTATGAAACAGTAGAACAGGCATTATTGTAGCTGTTTTACTAGTGAAGAAAAAAAAAGGAAACTCAGAAAAGAAGCTTAGAGCTGTGACTAGAATCTGGGTCTTGAAACTCAGAGCCCCAACTGGCCTAGTAAGGTCAAGGAGGCTCCTGGCTTTATCATACAGACACCACCTTATTGCCCCCTTCCTCTACCCATCTTATAGCCAACAGGAGGTTTATTCCATATAAACCTCATTTGTGTCCAAATTAGCAAATGTTACCTGCCTACTAGGTATTAGGCCCTTCAGAAGTGTCTAAAATCAGGACAGAGGGCCTATGTAAGCAGTTTTTTAATGTAAACTTTTGTAGTAGTGACTATTATTTTAAATAAATGGGCCATAAACCAAACCTTGGCGGGGTTTTTATTCTGATGAATTCTAGTCATGGTAGGGCTTTACTTATGCCAGCTTGCCTCTGTTCTAACATCCAGAAATGTACAATAGTGATGCAACTTGTTAGAGAAGGATTTTTATAGTTCTGATGTAAGCAAGCACATAAAATATATTAAAGGAAAATTTCATTTTATAAAGTTCTTAACCTTTATAGGGTAACTCTTTTATCTTTTATGTCATTTGTTGTAAGAACTCAGATATGAATCCAAAATAAAAATACCCTGTTTGTATGTAATCATCTCCATTTAGTATGCTAAGACCAGAATCAAAATATGAAAATGATTTGTACTGGGATGCTTTTTGGTAAATAATAGAATTGAGGCCCTACTTGTTCTTTACAATGTATTAAAGACAACAGATTATATAACACGTTTTCCCGTGGCCACATGGCACACCAGGTCCTCCTGTTGTTGCTCGGGGATGTGATTCTGCATTGAATGTGACTTTTTCAGAGTTCAGAATAATTTGGTGAACTTACCTATGGCTGAGTTATGCATTTGCTTGGGAAACAGGAGATCTAGAAACCTTGCAAGCAGCAAGACACTGCCTTCCAAGTCCCTTCTTTTTTGAGACAGAAAGGTGTTATTCCCAGAAGAGGGAGTGTTTGGAGGGTGGGACATCAGAGCACTTTATACCCTCCAACTGCCCTGGGCTGCCTGTCTGTGAGCTGCATCTGTGATGCCCATGGCCTCTTCTCCTTCCTCACTTCCCAGAGGGCAGAGTGGAAATGGATCAGGCCTACACGGGCCAAGATGAGTTCAAAGGGTCCAAAACATAGGGTGACTTAGGGGCAGTGGGATCCTTTCTCATTGTGGGCAGAGTGGTGCCTTGGCAAGGGTTCCAGTTTCTTCCCTGAAGTATGGGTATCACTGCAGGTTCAAGTGTCTGTTCAGCCCCTTGAAGGCCTGGAGTTGAGACAAGGGCATGAAGAGCAAGAATAAGGGGCTAGCTTAGTGAACAAAGGCCAGTCCCCTTTTGTCAGTTACAAGCTCTTTGCAAGGGAGACTCACTGGCTTTGAATTGGAAGGCAGGCAGGCAGGAAGACAGCAGTAACTGTGTAAGAATCTTGGACTGTGCACAGATGCTTCCTTGCCTGTAACCTCACCTGCTTTCCTAGCAGCTTTTTAATTATACTTCCTAAATTCATAACTCACATATCTTGGCTCCTGTAACAATTCACAGTTGGAAATGCAGATGGTTCCTTTTATATAAAAATTGGGTAATTGTCCACCTGACTCTAGACTTGCCTGAGCGAGTATGGGGCTCTGTATATGTGTGTAGATAGAAGGTTATAGATATGGAATCCAGAGTAAACAGTGAACAGTTGGCAACATTTGCATGTCTGCCAGAGCCTTTCCAGGGCAGGTGTTCCCATAAATGGGCAACAAATTGCGCTGCCTCTTCATCTTCTATGGGAGAGACTTCCTGGGTAAGAGCATGGGCAGAAGCAAGGGTTAACAAAAATAGTAGTGCTTCTGCTCTGGCCTGAAGCTGCAGGTGGTGGGGAGGAGAGCCTAGAGCGGGCATCAGGGAGGACCACTCCCTTGTCAGAGATCTTGGTTTGGACCAAGGGGTTAGCATATGGTCTGAATGCAAAGTTTTGTCTAAATGCATTGAAAAAGCCCTCAACTGGGTGCTCTCTTTGGCCTCTGCTTGGCCCACTTGGGTCACTTGTCTTTGAAGTAAGATGCCAAGTATCAGAGGAGCTTCTGGGAAAACAGAGCCATCCCTGACTTGAGGCCACTGGTAGGGAGTGTGAGAGGCCCCCATGACAGCATGTGGTGCTGGCCTGACTCCTTGGGATTGCTGTCACCCTGAGGGAAGCTCATCTCCTCGCAAATGATGCATGTGTGTCGGTGTGGTCTCTGCAACTCAGACGCCCACAGTCTTGCTCAGGGAGACTTTATCTTGTGTTCTGTACATGTGTGTGGCTCCATCACTGTGCTCATGTGGCTGTACTCAGCGCTGTGTGTCCTGCCACAAGACCATTGTGCAGCAGGGCAGACAGCTCATGAGGCAGGTCCCCAAGGATTTCTTGATGGGTGTTTGTTCTCTTTGCCTCCCTCAGAGAATTCTCAAAGGAAAGAGAGAAGGCTAAAGCACGGGGAGATTTCCAGAAGCTTCGGGAGAAGCAGCAGCTGGAAGAGGATCTCAAGGGCTACTTGGATTGGATCACCCAGGCAGAAGACATCGATCCTGAGAATGAGGAGGAGGGTGGAGAGGAAGGCAAACGAAATAGTAGGTGTTTTCCTCCTTGCTCCTGACCAGATGACATCCCAGCATGTCTCCCTGACCATTCTGAGTGGTGGGTCTCCTCCCAACCACTCCATCCCTCCTGCCTGTGCCCATCACTGGCAGAACAAGTGCATTTGTACCAACTCTGGGTTTCTACCTGAGGTGTGGGATGTGGGTTTGTATGTAATAAGGTGGCTTTGGATTTGAGGACGGTCCCACACTCCGCACTATGGGCCTCGGGAACTTGGTAAGCCCATTTCTTTCTGGGCACAGGTGGTGATGAGACCCTTCTCCATCCTGCACTCCAGGAGAGAACACTGTGGTTTCCCTTGCCTCAGGGTGATCAGTGTTCCTGGCCCAGGATTTGAAGAGCAGCCCCTCTCCTCAACTCCTGTGCTACCTGAAGTGGCTCCCACCTGCCCTTCCCATACAAAGCCAAAAGGGGCTGAGAATAAACCAGTTCATTGTGCTAGGCAGTTAAGAGACCTGTGAGTCAGCATTGGCTGCTTTGCAACCCACCTACCTGGTACCCCACATTGTGACACTAGGCACCCTAAACTGCTTTCTGCAGGAGGCAATGCCTGATAATTGGTCACCCAGAGGACTTAATTGCCATTGTCAATCGCAATGTCTCTCTTCCCATATACTTTTCCCACAGACATGCTCTTAGTCTTCCGGGGCCCATTTGTGCCTCAGGTAAGGATAGAAATTGAAACCAGCAGTGCATTTGACTGTGATGAACCTGGTTTGTTTCCAGTATGCAGTAGTTGAGAGTAAGGGCCAGGAACAAAAGGGTTTTCAAGGGCACGTTTCCATTGAAAGGCCTAGGAAGCTGAGTTTGATCCTACCTTACAGAGATGCTGAGCAAGTCCCTGCTAAGCAGAGCCCTGTAGGTGTCAAGATTTGCTCTCTTCTTAAGAAGAGCAGGCTTACTTACAAATAAGGGTGACACAAGGAGCCAGAGCCTCGGGGCACAAAAGGAGCTGCATACTGTGGATACTGGGAGGAGGATGTAGGCCAGGGTGGGGGCACTTGACTTGGGCCTTGAATGATGGCTGGAGCCAAGGCATGACAGTTCAGTGTCAGCAGGTGCATTCTGACTCAGGGGAATATCATGAGGTGGGCAGAGGCCAAGCTCAAGGGGATGAGACAGACCCTTTGTTGGACTGGAACACAGAAAATGTGAAGATCAGAGTGAGCCATAGCAGGAAGGGTGGAAAAGTTGGTTTTTGCCTCTTCTGTAGACAGTGACATATGGAAGCCCACACTGAAGGGACCTATGATAGAGGGATTTGACTGAGGTAGGCTTTATGTTTCTTCTAGCCTGGGACTGTAAGTCTGTACTCTCATGAGAGAGAGGGTTTTGTGTTCTCAGGGGTTCCTATGACTGGGGGTCACTGGAGTGCAGGTCTCTGTCTTTGCACTGCTCCCTGCATCTTCCTGGGCTCAGGGAGAGGCCAGGGCTTCAGCATCTGAGGATTAGGAACCTGCTGCCAAGAGCCAATGGGAAGCATTCTAGAGTGGCCTGTGTTCTTCACACATGAGATCAGAGTTCATAAATGGATATTTGAGTTCCAATTTGGTGACTTGTCTCTAGATGATCAGATATGAAATGACTGTGGGAATAACCTCAGGAAACCTCTCTTTGGGTCACTGAGCCAACCTGAACACCTAAGGCTTTCAACCAAGGCTTCTACACCCACAGCATTGCTGGCAACAGCCATCTAGGTGCAGCTTTGAGATGCCCACCTAGCTGCCTCTTCATCTACAGACTGTGGCTTGGATCCTGACCTAGAGAGGCTCACCAGCCACCTGTCTCACCCCTCATGTGCCCAGCCTGCAGTGTGTTATTTGTAAACTAGAGAAAGTACTGTCCCTTTTTCTGGGTAGAGCACCTTTTTCTGCTGGTGAAGATGTGGCCCTCAGGGAGCTGAGTGAGGCCCTCTTGCAGGCTGATAGGCTGTTATATCTTTATTGCTGTCCCTGTAGAAATACCCAGTGATCTAGATCTTCATGTTGGTAATGTCATGGTAGAGTTTTTTCATGGTCTGTGATTTGAGAAGTGAGTGTTTTCATTGGACTTAAGGTGATGTCTTCTGATAGTCTGAGGGTTCATTATTTTACCTGAACCTAATATGTCTTGTGTCTTGTCACTGTCTGTAAAGAACCTGACCATGGGATGATGAAGTCAGTGTCTGCCTTTCAGAGAAATCACCATGGAAAGAAGATAGTGGCTTAGCGTAAGAAAGGATACTGAAGCTGGCACTGTAATCAAGGACCAACAATGTGTTATGGGAACCAGAAGGACGCATTGATGCTGGCTGGTGGAATTGGCTGGGTGGGAATGCAGAGAAGACTCCATGGAAGCGGTAACATCCTCACTGGGCTCACAGAGATGAGCATACTTTAGCTTCAGAAGGCGAGGTGGAGGGGGTTTGAGCTGAGTGAGGAAATGGCATGAAGAAGTTGCAGAAAATGACAAACATTTAAAACCCTCAAATGTATTACTTAGTAATATCATCAAGGAAAGAAAGAAAGGCCCTTTAAAAGTCATACATCTTCAGAAGTATCTTTGTAACTAGGGCTCCCAAGCCCATAAAGCTGCACTGTATCTTTGAAACATCAGCATTATGGTTTCTGCAATGCATGGTAATGTGTGACCCAAAATGATTAACTAGCTTAATGTTTGATCCAGAATAGCAAACATCTCTGTGGCACACTATTCTTCAGCTAGCTCTTCTTACCAGGTGCTGGGGTTTCCTGTGGAGCAAGGCTCTCACTGTGTTTCCTGAGTCATCAGATTGCCAGGGCCTCAGTGATTAGGATTTTAAATAAAGGCATAAATCCTGGGCTATGGGAATCATGTTGTGATTTAACTGACTTAAAAAGAGACCCCCAAGTCTCCTACTGATGATGAGAAAGGGGGCCTCCATGATCATAGATGGCCCAGACCTTCTGGAGAAGCTACACTGCTGGGGTTTCCCTGGGGCCTCCAGTGACTGCCAGATGTTTTCTTCCTTTCACAGCCAGAAACCACAGACAGAAGGGCTTCAAGCAAGCCCACGAGGCCCTGCTTGCCAGACAGTTGTGGCCCCACCATCTGCATGTGCCACGCCTGGGCCTATCTCTGTGCATCTGCTTAGCAAGCAGTAGAAGTGAAGGTCTGAGGACCTTCCCTGGGTGTGTGAGATCTGCCCTGTCCTATGAGCCTCACACCCT
Source organism: Pedetes capensis (assembly GCA_007922755.1). Lineage (NCBI taxonomy): Eukaryota > Metazoa > Chordata > Mammalia > Rodentia > Pedetidae > Pedetes > Pedetes capensis. The sequence continues at coordinate 69,435 of VMDO01003387.1, read as the reverse complement.
AGACTGGCTCTTGAGTCATCTCTGGGGAAGGAGATAGTCTGTGGCCTGGGCTCCTGACTTTGCTGTACAGGTCTAGGATGCTAATTCCATCAACTGGGTCTTGGGTATGAGTTGACAATTTCCTCCTAGATGTTGAGGAATTAACTGATAGTGTCAGAAGGCCTTTCTGGTGGCTAAGCCTTCGCCTAGATGAACAAAGGGGGAAAGAGAAGATAGACTCTGGGGTGTGAGCCAGGATCGTTCTTTTATTTAGCTCCCTGGAGATTCTTGTTGTAGCTCCAGTTGAGAACTCTCACACAGAACAGTGATAGCTGTAGCAGTACTTACTTCTGCTGCTGCTGTTGTCATCAGACTCCAGTAAAACATGGCATAAGCAGAGTATTTCTGAAGATTCTGCAAGACTTCTAACCAACCGTAGGGTCAGGACCCCTTTTAAGGACCATTGCCCTACACTTGTGTGCAGAAACTGTAGGGTTCTCAAGTATTGATAGAAAATAAACCTTTCAACTCAGTCACTTCTGAGATATGGTAGCACAGCTTTCTGGCTCTTGAAGTCCATTTCTCATTTTTCAGTGCTTGTGGTGAGGGAACAGATGTCAAATCAAGTACTTGGAGAAAGCGCTCACATTATCTTTTCTCTCTGATCTGCTAAATGTCACTTGCTGCATCTGTGGTGCCCAGGTCTCTCTCTGCACAGCAGTCACCTGGGGAGCTTGAGCACTTCCTCATGCCACACTGCACCCTTGGAGACTGGTTCATTCTGGGTAGGGGGAACCAGGAATGGCTCTTTCTTTAAGCTTCCTGGGGTTTCCCAGATGTACCTTGGGGTAGGAACTCCTGAGTCTTTGTGTGTGTGTGTGTGTGTGTGTGTGTGTGTGTGTGTGTGTGGTACTTGAGGGTTGAACCCAGGCCCTCGCACACACTGTACAAGTGCTCCACCACTGGGATGCACCCCCAGCCCATTTCTTATGTTTTTATTTTGAGACAGGATCTTACTAAGTTACCTACACTGCCTCTGGTCTCCAATCTGCAATCCTCCTGCCTCTGCCTCTTGAGTCACTGGGATTACAGGTGTGCCCTACCACATCTGGCACTCCTGAGTCTTGAATGTTGTCAGTCAATGCTGGCTGAGTATCCTACTGGTCCAAACATTCACTTGTGAAGGGGAGGACCGTGAAGCCAAAACTGAGCTGTCTGGTGACTCTGATGACAGGAGCTCTCTACTTTGTGCATCCTTGGACTATTTAAAAGGTCAATTCTATAAATTTGCTGTTAGAAACCTGGTGCTACACAATTAATTGAATGGGTGAAATTCCCTTGGAAGTTAGTTCCTGAGCATTTGGGGAATTTTCAAGCATAATTTATTTAACTTTTGCTGAGCTTCAAGTTTCTTAAGAAACCCTGCCAAATCTTACAGCGATTTTTTAGATGTATGCAGCTGCTTCTGAGTTAACAATGGAGTTTTTCTAGGGCTATTAAAATCTGGAAGCCTAAAATTCTATTTTAAACTCTTCTCATTGTCAGTGATTAGTCTTAAAAAATAGCATTAAAATAATGAAATCATTTTAAAGGGAGCTCATTCTAAAATTCTGACCAAAAAAAGCAGGGCACTTTCATGGTGGGAACTAATACCATCAGTAATCCTGCTAACAACAATCTCTCTAAGTGGTGGTGTTTGATACCCAAAGGAAGGAGGAGGTGCCTGCAGTGCTGCCAGCTGCCCACTGGGATTGCCTATCCACCTTCCACTTCCTGACCCTAGAGGCTGTGGCCATGGCCCCTGTCCACCTCTGGCTGGCCCCTGCCAGCCCCAGGGCACCATACACAAGGCCACTTAGCTGCCTGCCTTTTGTTTGTTCTGCCTGGCTGTCTTTTCCTGCAATATTTGCTTCAGGGATGGGCAGAAACCAGAGATGGCATAGCTGTTTGCAAGCATAAGGCATGGCAATTTTCTAGCTCTGTTTTAAAAGATTATGTTTAAAATTTGGGATTTATAAAACTTTAATCACAATGAAACTACCACAGGGCACAAGCTCAAAATTGAAAATATTCAACTCTAATAAATCTATAGCCTGCAGCTGTAGCCCTGTGGCATCCGATCCCGTCAGATCTCGGAAGCTAAGCAGGGTCGGGCCTGGTTAGTACCTGGATGGGAGACCACCTGGGAACACCAGAAGCTGTAGGCTTGGGAGAAAGACCTGGCAACCCCCTCCCAAAAATCAATCCGCCATTGAAAACCCTATGAACAGCAGAGAAGCACTGACAATAGTGTTTCCCCTGTTGTACAGAGGGTCGCTATGAGTTGGATACCGATTCGATGGCACCTAACAACAACAACAATAAATCTATAAAGCAAACAGAAGTGGTTCAAGCTGCCTATCCTGAGCATGTGTCCTGGTCATGTGCCTTTGCTGGAGAACTTGCTGGCAGTCCTGCTACTGGGCAGGGTGGCAGGGGAGAGCCCAGAGCTGAGGTCAGCAGCCCAGTGCAGTCTCTACTAGTTGATGTTGGGAGCGGTCATCTGCCCCAGCACACCCTCCCCACTGGGGTGGTGTGATGGCAGTAACTGTTTGTAAAAGGTATCTGTCTGCTGTCACCTTAAGCCTCTTAATAGCTAACACAGGGTGGGGTTAGGGTCGTTGCCTCATCATGGAGATGAGAAGGCATATACGTCCATCCAGGTTTCTGGAGTCCCAAGTCAAGGTGGCTTTTGTCTGCTTGTTTTTTTGTTTGTTTGTTTGTTTGTTTGTTTTAAAACAACAACATGTTTTAATCACAAAATTAATATTTGTCACCTGAATATAAGATATAATATGAATATAAAGTAATAAGTGTAATTATTCTTTCTTCCTGACAGATTCTCGCTGTAAGATGCCCACCATGAGTCTTTTTCTATAAATTGTGTACCATAGACATCTTCCCATGTTTTAAAGAAAAAGTTTGGCTATTTTCAATAAATTGCCATTATAAAAACTGCTGTGGCAAACTATATACTCTATAACATGTGACCTCCACTTCACAGCAGAGGTCAGAGTTGCCATTTTGCACTTACAGTGTGTGTGTAATGGGATGATTAATGGCCCTCAACTCAAGTCCCTGAACTCTGTTGGGGCAGGTGCAGGTATGTTTCTGCTTTCCATTGGGTCATTGACACTAAGTACATTATTTGCCACACTTATGAGCACTCAATTATTTGTTGAATGAAAGGACATGGAATTATAAATGGCATTTATCTGGTGCTTCCTATGCATTGTACCCTGCTCTAAAGACTGTGTGTACCTGAATTCTTATTCTTCATATTAACCAAGAGCTTGGTGCATGAGGAAACTGCAGTACAAAGGAGTTAAGTAGCTTCCAAGGCCACATGGCTGTCAAGTGGCTAAGCCAGGATTTGAACTCAAGTTCTACCACAGTCTACAAATTAACCACCATTAACCCCCTTGAGTACATGAACCTGTGCCTGCATATGTTTTTGTGGGACAGGTTAGAAGAAGAGGGCTTACAGAATTGAGAGAGGATGCCCATTTTAGAAATGTGTATGCCTATCAATAGCATGGGCCAGTGTCACCATGCCCTTGCTGGCTCCAGCATTTTTCCCATGGCCCTGTACTATCCCTGTTGTTCCTTTCCCTGTAACTTGTGGCCTCTGCTCCAAAGGTTAGCCAACTTGGTGTGATCGTGGAATTACAGAGTGGTTAGAGGTTAGAGATCCTAGAATCACTTTTTTTGTGATTGAATGGCCATTGGAGAGTTGTAGTAGTAATGATGGTGATTGTGGTTGTCCATGCCTTGCTAAAGCCAAGTGTCTTGCTTATATTACCTCATTTACCATTTACCTCTTTCAACAACGTTATGAAGTATATTCAAATCCAACTTTTATTAACATTTTAGGAGTGAGGAAACTAAGGATTAGCAAAATTAGGTAACTTGTCCACGTTCCTCCAGCCAGTAAGCAGCAGTGGTGGGATTAGTTCTGGCTTGTCACAATCCAAAGCCCACTTTCTTCACTCCCACTTGTCCTGCTCCAGATGGCAACACTGGTTGGAATCACACTATCACACTACTGGGAAGCACTCAGGGCCCCTGGCTCCCTGAAGAGCCTTTACCCTAACTTTCTTTCTTTCTTTCTTTCTTCCTTCCTTCCTTCCTTTGTCTTTTTCCGGTCCTGAGGGTTGAACCCAGGGCCTTACACCTGCGTGCTTTGTAAGTGCTAGACCACTGAGCTGCGCCCCCAGCCTATTTTTTTTTTTTCAGTTTTTGAGACAGGGTCTTGCTAAATTCCTCAGACTGCCTCTGGTTTCGAACTTGCGATCCTCCTGCCTCCACCTCCTGAGCCACTGGGATTACAGGCGTGCGCCACGGCGCCTGGCCCTAACTACTTTCTTATATGGGAGATAAAACATAACATGATAAAAATTTGTCTAGAGCAGGCTAGTTCGCTGTTTATATAGAACAAGCTCTTCCTCCTCCTCCTCTTCTTCTTCTTCTTCTTCTTCTTCTTCTTCTTCTTCTTCTTCTTCTTCTTCTTCTTTTTCCTGACGTACTGGGGGTTGAGTGAGGCTCAGAGGCCTCACACTTCTTCTTCTTCTTCTTCTTTTTTTTCTTCTGACGTACTGGGGGTTGAACCCAGGGCCTCACGCTTGTGTGCTTTGCAAGTGCTGGACCACTGAGCTGCACCCCCAGCCCATTTATTTAGTTTTTGAGACAGGGTCTCGCTAAATTACACAAGCTGCCTCTGGTCTCGAACTTGGGATCCTCCTTCCTCTGCCTCCCAAGTTGCTAGGATTATAGGCATCCACCAGGGTGCCTGGCTTAGAACAGGTTCTTAAAAGTCTTTGTATAGTGGCTGTAGCAAGTGTCCCTATCCCTTCAGATCCTGAACTGTAGATTCCTATGTAGTAAGAGGGAGGTTGCAGGTGTCTATTAGAGGTCAGAGTCCAGGGTAAGGCCACCTCTGGGCTCACTCTGAGATAGACTTGCCAGCAGGGTTAAATGTAGGCTGCCAACCATGGCCCCCTTGTTTGCATTGCTCTTGCTGCCCTCTGCTGTATGGTAATGAAATTGCCTGTGTTCAACCTGAAGGGGTCACAGTGGCCGACTTGCTAAAAGAGGATAAGAAGAAAAGGAAGTTTTGCTGCTTCCGCCAACGCAGGGCTAAAGATCACGGTAAATTACTGAGATTGACCTTTCTCTTTGGAAGACTCTGGCCAATATCTGTAGTACCTTTTCTCACATATAGGCATCGTGTGAAGTGCATGTGCAGTGTGATGGGTTTGGAAGATGCCTATCGAGTGTTTTAATTGCTTGATTTCTTTGATGTTTGGTCATGCTGTTTTCTTCTTTCCCTGAATTGTGTGTTCTTACCAAGATAGCGTTGCAGTTTCCTTTTTTTGAACTGTACCTAATAAAGAAGCAGCTGAACCAACTGAGAAAATTCATTTGATTCAGCATGAATATTCTTAGACTGGTAGACAGACTTTTAAAACACTTTTCTCAAATGATGTGTTTCAACTGTTTAGAAATTCCAATAATATTATTTGATTGATTGTTTTTTCCAGGCTACATGCTCCAAATGGCTTCTTGGTCTTCTAGTCTCTGGCTCATTTGCCCAGGAACATGCTCAAACTAGTAGTGGCAGCTTCAAGAGTGAAGTTAAAAATAGACTTCTGGGATGCAAAGATTTTTGGGCCCTTGTCTTTGCATGAGAGGATATGCTTGTGTGGGAAACAGTTAAATTTCAAACTATGTCCTAAAATTATACTGACCATAGCCCTCATCAGAGGGCCTGGACTGAGCAGTCAGGGCCATCACTGTGCAGACATTTATGGCAAGAACTGGCTTCTTACCCTGCTCTGCCCAGGACACTGTGGTGACTGCCCAGGAGCACAAAGCTTTGCCTGGGCACTCTGGCACAATCACTAGTACTGTCGCGAAGATGGCCCCTGATCAAGAAAAGGAAGAGTGTTTGAGAATATTTGATCTACAGAAACACAAAGCCAGCTAAGAGGACAGAGGGACATGCTGCACTGTTTGTTTTTGTTTGTTTGTTTGTTTCATTTTTTGAAGTTGCCTCTACCACCCATGGGAATGCTAAGCTTAGAGGTTAAGGGAAGTGGATGGGAACATCTGGGGGATGGTCTCCCTGAGGGCTGTATTCCAGTCCTAGCCTGCAAGAGGAAAGGAACGGTGGGATTGTCTGATGGAGGGCACTCAGCAGTGGGGCTGGGCCGAGACGAGGAGGAAGAGCTTCATTGAGGTTGGATGGCAAGTTAGGAACAGCAGTGGGGCTGGCTTACTTAGCTTTAGTGTTTGCAGAGGGTTTTTTAACAAGAGGTCCTGCATAAGGTACCCGAGGGCTTCTGTAAGGAGGGTGGATTTCCACGAAGCAGAAGACGCTGTTGCTGACATAAGAAAAAAATGTCTTTGAAGATGGATTCAGAAATATAGCTCTAGGTGGGTTCCAAATCAAGATGAGTGGGTCCTATCTCCAGAAAAGGAGAGACCCTGTCCTTGGGTCTGCCTTCCTACATGGGGGATTGGGTCTTGTGGCTTTAAGAATTCATGTGGTATCTCCATTAGTTTTCTGAGATGTTCAGGAAGAGGAAGGAGACTAATATTTCCAGGAAACTAAGTCTGAGTGGGGAATGGTCTCTTATTGACTGGAATGCTCAGGGACTCTAAATAAGGACCTTGATCTTTCTGGGGACTGTGGGGCAGGGGTCTTTTGTAGATGGTATGCTGCCCTTGTCACGGTCACACAGAAAGGGTTGTTGTTTGGGCACAATTCTTGCTTTAAACATGGAAACCTTGGTCTGGCCTTGACCCACATTCTCTGGTAAGAGTCTGGCTGCCTTACAGCAATGAGAGTCTGTTACCTTGTGTCAGCTAAGCGTGTCACCACTAGCATGTGAAAATACCTTCAGGGGACGTCTGCATCCTTTTGGGTTCAGCAGGCATGTTACATCATGATTCTGCTCATGCCTATCATGAAAACAAGATGAAAACATGAGGTCTTGCTGTCAGGTCTCCTGTCCCCTGGGAAGGCAGTCCCAATTCTGCCTCTGCTCAGTTGTCCAGTTTCACCACCTGCCCCTCCCTTTGAAGGAAAAGTATAATACAGGTCATATGGCTGGGGCATGGAGGAAACGCGAAAGGAAACCGCTCATTGTGCCAGAAAGCCTGTCCTGGAGAGAAGAACAGATGAGTGAGGCTCAGAGGCCCAGGACATCTGTGAGTGAGGCTGCTGCTGTGGCAGGTTCCAGACGGAGGCTGGGGAGCCCTATGCTCAGTTAGGCATAAGACAAGCCCTCCCTTTGGGCTGCGGGGACTAGAGGACCCATGGTCTCCTGGCGCCTGCTGAGGCCTGTGGGAGCTGCTCCTTCTTGTGCTGTGCTCCAGCCCCTGGGGCATTCAGCCTGGCAGGGGACTTGGAGTCATCTTTCCTGCATAGGTAGCAGGACTCCTGCCTGCCTTCCTGAGGGTGGTGGGTGGTGGCTTCCCAGTACTTTTTAGCCCCTTGTCTCCTCCCAGGGCTGGGGAAATGGCAAGGGAAACCCCCTAGCTGCTGGTGGTGAAACCAGATAGCTCGTGGGTGTTTCTACTTTCTTGCCACAGTAACAGGTCAGAGGTTAAAAGATCTTAGAGATGAAATTGTTCCACAGGTCATTTTATAGATCAAGTAACTAAGCACAGGAAGAACAAGTACTTGTCCCCATACCACCTGGTGATGTGCATCAACTTTCCTCACATCTCTTCCAGAGTCTTTGACCTCATTGCTTCCACCACTAAAGGAAGCGATGTGCCTATGAATGGTGAACCTCATTTTGAGGCTGCCTTCTCAGACCCACAAACAGACTCATTTACTGTGTGTGTGTGTGTGTGTGTCTGAATTCAGAAGACAGGTAGATTTAGATGAGAAATGTGTTATCCTTAGAGTGAAAGCACGTGGAGCAGTCTCTACACGTTGGTGAAAATGTAGTTGTGCTGACCTGAGGAACTATATTTCATTGGTTTATTTTGTGTGGCACTGTCCACAGAGGTGTCCAGGCACAGTACAAGATCTTAAAGAGAAGGATATGACCCACAACCATGGACAGTACTTGAAGGGGCCTGCCCCCAGCTGTCCATGCTGCAATGGCCTTGGGCACACCTCTGTTGCCTGGGATGTGTTGGGTTGTTGTCTGGCACCATCTGCTCCCACACAGCCACATCCAGGGCCCTTCTCAGTGCACCCACACTCTAAGCCTGAGGGTCTACCCTTGAGCTCTCCCCCAGAGAACTCAGTGCCTGGAACAGATTGCAAAGCACAGACTCTGAGCATATCCAGACTTTGAGCAGGCAAACTACAGTGCAAGTCAGCATCCTATTACAAGTGACAGGCTTGTCCTAATGCCTGGTTTCTCCCAGGTTCACTGAAAATAGTTTTTAAATATATGGAAAGAAAGAAACTTCCTCCAAGAAAGCTCTGAAGTTCTCTGGAATGTGTCAGGGAAAAGGACTTGAGCTTCTACCCATGCAGATGGCCCTGGTGTACTCGTGCAGGAGGGATTGGCACATGCAGTTGACATGGTGGTTCTGAGGGGCCCTTCCTACACCCCAATGAAGCCTAGCCCCTTGTCAGCAACTAACTCTGAATCTCTGCTGGAGGGTAGAGGGGTGACCCTGCGTGGGACAGCCACGATGCTATGACAGCCACTTAGGAGAAGGGCATGTTTTCTAGGAATTTGTGTACTTAGTTACATGGATTTTTATAGCTCTTTCTGTTTTGATTTTTATAAAGCCCTAGTAGTCACTAGGACAGCTTGATATTTATACTATCTTCAATTTCTGAGCTTATGTCCTAGATGTGGTTGGCTTATATGCCTGGTATCTAGGGGTAACTAAAGGACATTAGAACAGCAAGCTTACATTGAATAGACTTGCTTGACTTTGGAACTTTTTCATTTGTGAAATTTTAAGTATATACCAATGTACATACTAACAGCAACATGTATTGCAGTATATTTGTTGCTGTTAGGTGCCATTGAGTTGGGTCTGACTCATAGTGGATGCTCATGGGGTTTTCAGTGGCTGATTGTTTGGAGATTGCTTCAGGAATGGATTGTCACTTCTTTCTCCTGTTTTTGTGATGCTGGGAATTGAACCTGGGTTCTCAGAGAGTGCGGAGCAGTGCTCTACCAACTTATTCCAAAAACACGGGATGGTATTCTATGGTAGATAGAATGCCAAATGGAAATCAGGAAAGCTTGTTCATATTTGTGCTGTGTATCCTCAGGCAAGATGGTCGGTTCTCTCCTCTGTGAAATCAGAGTTCATTCATGTCATCTCAGAAGCCCCTTCCAGTAACAACAGTCTATAATTCTTCTGTTTTGATTTTTAAAATGTAGTTGAGATCCTGTTAGGGCTAAGTGAAGCAAGACTCACAATAATTTATTAACACTTAAAAAATGAATAGCCAATACTAGTGAAGGGTAAAATGTCTTAATGTGTAAGCAAGGTCTTTGTTTCTACTCACTGGGCCTGATTTTTTTCAATACTTTTGGAAAAGGAACTGTTCTTTGTCCTGCATTTTAGAGAGTAAGAGGCTGACAAGATAAGGCAGCCAGGGCCCCAGCTGGAGGTCAGGTCCTCCACTCAGATTGAGGGACCATGTCAAGCTGTATTTCCAAGACCAAGTGAGGTGGCCTGATTCTAGCACAGTCACTGTCCTTGTCCTCTCCCTTTCACTCCCCCTCCCTAGCCCTGGCAACATTCTGGAATAGACTTATTTATTATGCACCTGTGGCTCTGTTGGTGTCAAATAATTATGACAGAGTTGTTCTCTCCATAACAGACTCCATTTAAGACAGGAGATACAAACCAAGAGTGGTGGCCTAAGCTGATTCAAAAGTATGGAAGACTAGTTCACACTACCTACTTTTGTGCATTGGTAGCAGTAGTCAGGGCAAAGTGACCCTGGCTTGGGTTGCATTGCTTGCAGGAGCCCCCGAGAGCTTTTCTGAGATGCTCATCAGAGTTCACCCTTGTGAGTCCCATGCTGGTCCCATGCTGGAGGAACGCCAGGCTCTGTGTGCCTCATCCCATTCATTTTGCCCACAACCCATGATGCAGGTGCTCCTCACTTTACAGATGAGGAAGTGGAGGCTTGGAGAAGTCAGGTCACAAATGTGGAGCTAAACTCAGGCCTGGCCAACCTGTGTACCTGCTCTCAAGCCTTATCCCACCACACCTGAGAATGGAGTCAGCTCAGAGAGCAGAAGGCCCCTCCTTAGTCTCAGCACAGCCCAGACTTGGGCACGTGGCTCTCAGCCTCATTTAATTGCTATCTGGGGAGCTAGGCTGGCTTTCTTATCTTTCTCCCCACTTAGTCTGTTGGTGGTGGTGCTAGGTGCTGTCAAAGCAGTATCCGACTCATAAGGACCCTATGTACAATAGACAAAACAGTATTGTCAGTGCTTCACTACTATTCGTAGAGTTTTCAGTGGTGGATTGATTTTTGGGAGTGGGTTGCCAGGCAGCTTATACATTTCATTCACTAATAATTAGCATAGAACCGGATATGCAAAATGATGGCCCTGTTCCATAGACAGGATGTAATTTATCTCTTTCAATCAGATGATTTGGAAAACGAAGTTTTTGGAATGACGTACAAAAACATTACTGATAGCAGCATGAGGCACAACCCCAGAGAGTAAAAGCCATAATGATTCAATCTGTTCAGAAGTTCACTTGTTTGGAAATAATGAGTAAGGTTTCAATATGATTAATATTAGAATCATGAGAAATTACCCTGAAGTTGATGGAGTTGGCACCACCATTTTATCCATAAGAAACCAAAGCCTGGAGGGAGGCAGGACATCCCCAGGGGAGAGTCAGACAGAACCAGGGAGTCTGCAGATTCCCCCACGTGCTGTGCTGCCCTCAACCTCTGGTCCCCTGAGTCATTGGGTAACCACAAGGATGTTACTGCACAAAGAGATGAATTTTGATGGAATTGGAAAGGGTCTCCCACTGTGATTTTCTTTGCCCTGTTTCTGCAGGGAAGGGTGACACTGAGAGGAATCCACAACAATCAGTTCAGTGACTTTTCCAATCTTCTAATCTTCCTGCTGAAGTCAACCTAGAACAGCCCCAGAGAAAGGAGTTGCATGAGTCCCAACACGCATGCACACACACACACACACACACACACACGGCCATGTGCACGCGCATCTTCATGGAGTTTTTGTTAAAAGGTTTTACATGATTGGACGTTGAGGCTCTTTTGTTCCTATTTTTTCTTTTTTTCATGGAGTAGTGAAAAAGTGAAATGAAGTTTGTAGTTAGTTTCTTGGAACTTAAGAAAAAGGACACTGTACAAGTGTACCTGAAGCATAATATGAGTCTATAATTCTACTCCTTTGGCCTTTGCTTCTAAACCCTGAATGTGCCTGGCCATGGTTTCCATGGAGGCAGGCCAGTTCCTTGGTTGCTCACAAAAGGGAAGGGATCATGGATCTTGTTCTGTACCTTCAGAAAACTTGCTCCTCAGACCTCAGGGTCTGAGTTAGGTTCCACCTTCATCCTTGTCATTAACTTTCTGATGTCCCTCACCTGGACACGAGCCACAGCCATGTAGCCTGCTAGACAGAACATTTGGTCCAATTCCTTTCACACTGTAGCTGGGGCTGGGCCTTAGTAATGCTCACTATAGCTCTTCAGGACCCCTTAACAGTCTTTACTAATGAAATTTGAGGTATCTTTGCTAAGAGGAGCCACATGTCCATGGGGGGAAGGCTTTCCTGTTGATTCAGTAAGCTCTATAAACAACTTGTCCCTACAGTTCAAAATTCTGCATCAGGAAAAAGAAGTATGTGTGTTCCAGTGATTGTCCCATGTTTTGATCTTTGGCGGCCTCTTCTCTCATCCCCAGAGCAGAATCATTCATTCTTCATCTAGAACTTCTTGCACAGGTCCCTGCCGTAGCACTTTCCACAGTTCATGGGAACCTGTTAGTGGTTCCTCTCCTCTACGTCTTCTCCAGATAAGTGAGAAAAGTCACCCATAAGGCAGGGTGGCTCCAGGGGTTCATTTCTAGACTTCATTTCTAGTGGATACATTGCTACGTTTCCACTACTTCTGCTCAGGATCCTGCCATGGAAAAGTGAGACCCATGGGGCCCAGAGACCTCAGTGGCAAGAGGACCCAAGTCAACCCTCCTTTGTGCACTAATTGGCAAAAGCCCTCCCTTTCCCTTCTCTTGGTTCTGAGACTTGACTTCCTTGGTGCTCTAGCACTGGCTTACTTGAAAAGAACCTTCTGCATGTTGGCTACATGAGCTTAGCAAACCTTAGATGTCAGATCAAGTAATTAAATGTGAGTGGTGCTCCTAACTTTTCAAAAAGACTTTGTACATGCTGCCATCATGCACTGTCTTCCCCATCCTTAATAGCTCTTCTTCTTCAGTGTGTTGGAGGTTGGTTAGGTTTAATCACAGATGCTCCGTGATCCTCCCACGGGGCCAGCAGAGATGTACCTATACCCAAGGTGGTTGGGTGGCTTCTCAGCATAATCCAGAGATGGGCAGAATAGGCCCGTGTCAGACCCATTGGCAGGATTCAGTTTGGGCCCTAGGCTGTGTTTTTTTGAGGGCATCTGGGCCAACAGAATTGTCTCCTGGAGGTGGACTCTGGGTTTTCTCCACAGCTGCTGGAAGCAGAGCCTCACCCACAGTGGAGATGCCTGACTGCTCAGCACTGCCATTGGGAGGTGGCCTCAGGGCACCTTCCTTGCCCTCCTCCCTGGGTCCAGAGGGGCTGCATCTGGCCAGTCCCCCACAGCGCGGTGCCCCAGTATGCTGTCTAAAAGCCTTTTCTCCTCCCCACAGCTAGCATGCCCACCAGTGAGACCGAATCTGTGAACACAGAGAACGTAAGTGGTGAAGGCGAGACCCAGGGCTGCTGTGGAAGTCTCTGGTGAGTGTGGAGGCCACGTGGCCTCCTTAGCCCTCACATCTCTAAAACAGAAGTGCATGGTGAGAATACACTCCAAATTGCAGTGGAGCCCTAGGGCCCTGGCTTTAGGTGCAGGAGGGTGGGTAGGCTCCTCGTACCCATCGGCCCCCTTTCCCATGGGTCAGGCTCCTCGGGGAACCCCTGTGTTTCACATGCCCCTTCCTACAAAGTAGGCCTGTCAAGGTGGAGTGCGGGAAGTGTGCCAGTTAACTTGGCCACTCACTGTGTCCATTAGGTGCTGGTGGAAAAGAAGAGGCGCGGCCAAGACGGGGCCCTCTGGGTGTCGGCGGTGGGGGTAAAGGCTGAATTCTCCTTCCAGCTGGGTTTGACATCTGAGCTTGAATGGCAGAGTTGCTGGCTAGAATGTGCCACATATTTAAGCTTTTCTTTGCTCATGGGACCTTCCCAAACTCATACACAGCAGCTGGGTAAGGAGGCCCTGCCCTCCTCTGCTTGTGGCACCACCTTGTTTTGGAGCCCTGCTCCATGCTCTCCTAACTACAGAGGATGCCATCGCATTAATACCCGCTGGCTTTCTTCTAGATGATTTGGTCTGCAGCAGAGGGGGGACCAGCAGTGCGGAATGTGCCCAAGAACCACCTTGTTTTGCAGGGCCCTGTGCTGTTTTGTTTGCTTCCTGCTGGTGTCATTTGCATCTTACTTTTGTGAAGTACAGGTGTCATTTTTATGAGAACTCGATGTTATTTTTGGCAGAGTTTCATAAAAATGTGTTATGGTGAAGTGTACAATAACTTATGGAGTGATTTTGACTCTGTTCTGCTCTGCCTTCTCATGAAGTAGGCAGGGGATGGGTTTGTCTAACCCATTTTACAGATGAGAACACTGAGGCTCAAAAACGCATGCTGCTTTCACCCAGTTAGTGATTAGCAGGGCCAGGACCCCTTTTCCAACAGGAGAGGCAGATGCTGCTGTTGAGATGGGTGTCTTGAGTTGCAGGCAGGAGAGGCCCTTCCTGGCTTCAGTTGGGGTGACAAAGAGAGGATCGCCTGGCATCAGTGCCTATTGCTAAGGCCACTCCAGGAATTTAGCTGAGAACCTTCTCTTGCCTGGGCCCTCGAGGGTACTCAGCTTAGCTACCTGGCACTGGAAGCATCTTGATTTCTGCTCTGCCTTTAACCCAGCTGGCCCACTGCAGCCACCAGGGATGCTGAGTCCAGGCTTCTGTGCATGGCTTTTACCATGTCTCTGTTGAAGTAATGGGGAGCATATACTCGTGCCTTCCAACTGAGAGTCTTAACACTTTCCTCTTTCCTTTCAGTCAAGCCATCTCAAAATCCAAACTCAGGTGAGTATCTTCTTTCTATTTATTATTAGACTGGGTGTTAATTTTTTATATTTTAAGTTCTGACTCTTACACGGAGTTGCTGTAAACTTGAGTTTTACTTCATGGATTTATAACATTGATAGTGAATTTCATTCAGTCTATTAAACATTGCAAACCTGCCTTAGGGAAGCAGTATAGTACGGACAACGACTATAAACCAATGGGATACCATAACGAATGATTTCTTTTGCCTCCCAATTAATCCTTCAGTCATTTCTCTAAGAAAGGTATTTCTTGTCACTTTACAACTACGCAGGAAAATAAAGAAAAGAAAAGAAAAAAGGAAAACTTTTCTACAGAAGAGGGTTCAAGAAGTTTTCTAAGGTACTAGTATTAGTCAGGGGTTTAGCTCAATTGGTAGACTACGTCACTCTCTGAGGACCTGAGTTCAGTCCTTGCATCACCAAGATAAGAGAAGAAGGATGTGGCAATTCACTCCTGAAGCAATCCCGAAACAATCAGCCATTGAAAACCCTATGAGGGTCACTATGAGTCAGACCTGACTTGACAGCAACTAACAGCAACAACAGTATTTAGTCAGTCTACAGCCATACCACCCTGGCATCTTGTCAGATATTGTCAGATCTCGGAAACTAAGCTGAGTCAGGCCTGGTTAGTCCTTGGATGGGAGACTGCCTGGGAATATCAGGTGCAATAGGCTTGGGAGAAGGATTCAGCAGCTCATTGCTGAAACAATTAGCCATTAAAAATCCCATGAATAGCAGAGAAGCACTGACAATAATGCTGGGTATGGCACAGTGTTGGGTAATGTTTCCCCTGTTTACATAGGGTCACCATGAGTTGAACTCGATTCCATGGCACCATAGCACTGTGGTGTCTGATCCCATCAGATCTAAGCAGGGTCAGGCCTAGTTAGTACTTGGATGGGAGACCACCTGGGAACATCAGGTGCTGTAGGTTTGGGAGAAGGACCCAGCAGCCCACTCCCAAAAAACAATCAGCCATTGAAAACCCTATGAATAAGCAGAGAAGCACTAACAAATAGTGTTTCGCCTTTTGTACATAGGGTCACTATGAGTCGGATACTTACTCAACAGCACCTAACAACAATATCAAATAATATTCAGTTTCTTTATCTGGATGCAGGTTACATCTTCAGTTGTTAAAGTTCATTGAACTGTATGCCTATAATTTGTGTACTTTTCCATAGAAGTATTACTTTGCAATTAAAAATGTTTCCTTGCTATATACAAACAACAAACATAGAACTAAATTAAACCAAAACTGTAAAATTTGTAGAAAAAAACAAAATCTTTGTGTCCTTTGATTAAGCAAAAGTTGAGGATATTATGCCTCAACCATACTGAGAAAAAAAGCCGCAGACTTGGATAAAAATATTTGCAAGCCATATTTGATAAAGGACTGATATCCAATATATATAAAGAATAACATATAGTGTCAATAATAAAACAACCTAATAAAAAATGGGCAGAAGGTTTTAACAAGTGTGTCACCAAAGAGGAGATATGGATGATAAGTAAGCATATAAAATGGCCATCATTTCATTAAGGAAATGTAAATTAAACTCAGCATTGGATATCACTACATGCATATAAGAGTAGATCAAATTTAAATATTTGGTAATGCCAGGCTCTGATAAAGGTGCTGGTCAGTGGGTATTTTCATAAAATGCTGATGGACATGTTAAATGACATGGCTATTTTAAAGAAAACAGTTTAGTAGTTCCTTATAAAGTTTAAACACACATTTACCATATGGCTTTGCACTCTCACTTCTGAGGTATTTATCTAAGAGAAATAAAGATATATTTCCACATGAAAACATTTTATACAAATGTTTGTAGCATTTTTATTCATGATTACTCCAGACTAGAAATAACCCAAATGCCCATCAAATGGTGACTGCATAAACAAAGTGTGGTTTATCCATGCAGTAGAATACTACCTAGCAACAAGAAGGAAAAAACTACTGATAAATGTAACAACACAGACAAATCTCAAACTTATTCTCACTGTCAGACTCTGTGGTACATGCCTGTAATGCCAGTGATTCAAGAGGCTAAGGCAGGAGAATCACAAGTTCGAGGCCAGAGGCAGCTTGCATAATTTAGCAAGACGCTACCTCAAAATTTAAAAAAGGGGTTTGTGGTTGCAGCTCAGTGGTAGAGCACTTGCCTACCATGTGCAAGGCCCTGGGTTCAATCCCCTAGTACTGCAAAAAAACAAGCAAACAAGTATGTAAGTATGTGTGTGTGTGTGTGTGTGTATACATACATACATACATATATATATATATAAATTGAAAGAAAACAGGCACAAACTACATACAATCTGGTTTTGTTTTTATGGCATTCTGTATGAAAGAGAACACTGGAGACAGAGCTCAGATCAGTAGTCATCAGGCTGGGCATGAGGGTGGTGAGCTGACTCCCAAGGGCCGTGAAGGAACTTCTTTGAGGGAAGGAAAAGTTCTGAATCCTGAGTTAGTGTATACCTAAAAAGAGTAAACTTTTCTGTATGTAAATTATATCTCACACTGACTTTAAAAAATTAAATGCTTTTCTGTGGTTCACTTTACCAAAGGTGAAAAAAAATACCATCATAATTTGGTCCCCGACTCACCCTCTGCCTTGACTTTTGACGTCCCTCCCATACTTCCCACTTTGTAGCTAAGTTGTACTGTACTATTTACAAAGGTGACACTCTTCGATTTCCTCCCCCTTCCGTGCCTTTGGCTATGCAGTCTCCTCTGGGTAGATCATTCTTCAAGGAAACTCTTACTGATCCATTAAGAGTTACCCCAAATCTCTGATATTCAGAGATGCCTTCTCTGACTCTTCCAAAAAGCATTGTGGTTCTCTTCTCTTTGCACCTGCACCCCAGTATCTGCAGCTAGTACTTGATGTGAACTTGTAATTGTTATTTACCACAACCCCATGTGCTCTTTAGAGCCAGGCTCCCTAGGACCATGCCTGCTTCATCTCTGTCTACCTGGCACTGGGCACATGGTCTGTGCTTAGGAATGCCGGTCTATTGTGGGAACAGTCCTGGCTGCCCGGCCACACAGAGCCCAGTGAAGGGAAACACTGAGGATGCTGCCAGTTTCCAGGGATAGGACACTGAGGTCTCCTAGATGTGGAAGACACTTGTACCTTGTCACCAAAGTGCAAGAGAGATCCTCCAAGGCTGAGTCTTTGTAGGCTGGTGTGTGCTGAATCATGCATCCCAGGAGAACCCAGCCATGCGCAGATAGAGTCTTAGAGTCCTTGGTAGAGTTTTCCATGCTAGTCGTCATGTTCCTAGCTGCTCTTTCTTGTAAACCATGCAGCAAGAGCAAACACAAAACATACCTTGCTGGATTCAGGTTTTAGGGAGGAGATGATGATGTTGTTGTTGTTAGGTGCCGTCGAGTCAGTATCCGACTCATAGCGACCCTCATAGGGTTTTCAATGGCTGACTATTTCGGGATTGCATTGGGAGTGTATTGCTGGGTCCTTCTCCCACAGGGAATAGGCGATAGGACTCTTTTTTTGCTCACTTCCTGGGATGGATGTGTGTGTGTGTGTGTGTGTGTGTGTGTGTGTGTGACAACACAGCTGAATCAGTGGAGGCTGCAGCTTGGATGCAGGCTGGATTTTCCCTTTGAATCAGGCCCATAGAGGAAGTGCCCTGGTCCCTGTCACTGCGATAATGTGACAGAGAGGAGGGACCTTGCCCCCTGACTGGCTGTTCCCTGGGATCCAGATTGTTCATGGCACACTTCAGCAAACCATCCTCTTGTGGCAGGGAGCATTTTCCATGAGACAGGCTAAGGGAGAGAATATTTGTTTGGCTCAGTTGGTAAAGTGCTGCTCTGTATTCTGAGGACCTGGGTTCAATCCCCAGCACTGCAAAAATGGGAGAAGCACGTGGCATTCCACTCCCAAGGCAGTCCTGAAATTAATCAGCCATTGGAAACCTTACCAGGTCACTGTGAGTCGAACCCGTCTCAATGACACCTAACAACAAGAACAATTATAAATATGAATAGGAAGTGGGTGGAGGACATGCTATGGGTCTGTTTGTGCTTATTTTCACAAAAACAAGATTCAATATTGAGTCTTCTCCTAAAGGTATATTTTGAGCATAACCAGTTAGAAAGGACGCCTGATGACTCAGTGGGAAGATTCATGTCCTACTCAGCTTTGATAACTTCCAGGTTCCAGAAGAAACCCAGAGATATGAGACAGGATCAAAAGGTTCCCTGAGAAGAAAACTGTGGTTTTTGAGCATTTTCTTTTGATACATTCTACATAATGATTGAGCTGCTCTGAGAAATGATGTGTATAAGCTAAGTGGCTCTCTACACCAGTACCACCAACAGATCCTCACACCATATGGCAAGGACACGAACTACATGTGTGCAGATGCAGCTTTGCATCTGCACATGAATCTGTGAATATCTTGATTTTATAACTTACTTGAGGGCTATGACAAATTCTGCAGTTATTTAGAGCTATTGAAAGGAAACTGGTGGTATGATCAAGTCAAGATTATACTTTTAAAAACTGTGTGTTAAGAATATACCATGGACTGCCAAAAGAACCAACGGATCTGTCCTAGGAGAAGTGCAGCCAGAGTGCTCCTTAGAAACAAGAATGGCCAGACTACATCTTACATATTTTGGACATGTAGTCAGGAGAGATCAATCCCTGGAGAAATTTTTTTGGGAGACTGGCAGGCCAACAAAAAAAAGGAAAACCCTCCACCAGATGGATTTACACAGTGTCTGCAAAAATGGGCTTAAACATAAATAAGATCTTGTGCCTGGCACAGAATTGGGAAGTGTTTGGATCTGCTGTACATAGGGTCACTATGAGTCAGACTCGACTCAACAGCACCTAACAACAACAACAAGAAAAACATAATTTTTGTATTATATTTTTGTATTGAGGTATTATGAGGTCAGTTCATTTCTGTGCCATTTGTTCACACCTTTACTCTTTTCCTGATCACCCACCCCAACCTCAACCTTTCTTGCCCAGTAGGGGTTTATTGGACTCAGATGCTGTATCTGTCATCTAGGCAGCAATCTTTGCTTTATCTTTCAGCCGACGCTGGCGCCGCTGGAACCGATTCAGTCGTAGAAGATGTAGGGCTGCTGTGAAGTCCGTCACGTTTTACTGGCTGGTTATTGTCCTGGTGTTTCTCAACACTTTAACCATTTCCTCTGAGCACTACAATCAGCCAGACTGGTTGACACAGATTCAAGGTACAAGTGGAAGCTGTCCTCTTTTTGCTCTGAATTAGAGATCTTGAGCCTTACTGCTGTTTGGTATTATCTGAACGATGTGTAATGAACTGCTGGAACGTTTCTAGTGAGGACTAACTTGGAAGATGGTAGGACCATCCAAACACAGGCAAGCCCTAGAGCAGGGGCACAGGTTGTGCCTTGAACTGATGGACATCCTAACCCTGAGATAACCTTGGATCTGGGAATCTTGGAGTTGAATTTGGGAGTTTTTTCCCTGCCCTAACTGGAAGCTTTATTTCTCCCTTTAATATTTTTGTAAAATAGTTTTGGCACCCCTGCTTTGAATGCTCAGAAATGGGGTTTGTGGAGGTCATTATAAGAGAGAGCCTATTCTAAATTTGACAGTTTTGAGCTCTTGAGGAGTCCTTTCTTATATCTGTTTACTCTACCTCTGAAGCCTACTTCACAGTATCACTTGCTGTTACAAATGACAAACTGAGGCTAGGCACAGTGGCACATACCTGTAAACCCAGTAGCTTGGGAGACAGAGAGGGGAGGATCATAAGTTCAGGACCAGAGGCCATCAGTGTAATTTAACCAGACCCTGACTCAAGATAAAAAATAAAAAATGGACTTGGAGTGTGGTTTAGTCATAGTGCACTTGCAAACTATGTGCAAAGCCTTAGGTTCAACCCTCAAAGACCACAAAATCAAAACAAAACAGAAATGACTCTAATAGGTGATCGCTTCTGATATCATAGTGCCATAAGCTAGACCAGATAGGGTGTTTTGTGTGTGATTGACAAAATGCATATCATACTGTCTAAATGCAGAATCTCGGTTTTTAGTGCTGGAAATCTCCAAAGATTGTATAATAAGCTGCCTCTACCTATTTTATAGTCATTGAAACTGAGGCCCAAAAGAAATTGAGTAACTTCTCCAGATTCACACATCAAGGTAGTAGCAGTACTGGAAACATCATCTGGAGGACAGACAGAGTAGCAGTGTTAATGCTACATTTCTGTCACAAGAGCAGAGAGAGGGACAAGGCCTTGGTGTTTTTCCTGTGGGAACTACTTACCAGGAGGAAAGAGGAGCCTCAGTGTCTCCCACACTGAGATTCTGAGGACATGTGTGCTTTGTCTTTACAGATATTGCTAACAAAGTCCTCTTGGCTCTCTTCACCTGTGAGATGCTGGTGAAAATGTACAGCTTGGGTCTCCAGGCATATTTCGTCTCTCTTTTCAACCGGTTTGATTGCTTCGTGGTGTGTGGCGGGATTACTGAAACCATCCTGGTGGAACTGGAAATCATGTCCCCTCTGGGGATCTCTGTTTTTCGGTGTGTGCGCCTCTTAAGAATCTTCAAAGTGACCAGGTAAGTACACGTGTTTCCAGTGACAGGTGTTTTCAGGAACAGGAGGCAGTGCTCAGCCCTATCCCTGGTCAGGCGATGTGCTGGGATCACACCCCATTGTTGACTTGTAGGCACTGGACTTCCCTGAGCAACTTGGTGGCGTCCTTGCTAAACTCCATGAAGTCCATCGCTTCACTGCTGCTTCTGCTTTTCCTCTTCATCATCATCTTTTCCTTGCTTGGGATGCAGCTGTTTGGTGGCAAATTTAATTTTGATGAAACGCAAACCAAGCGAAGCACCTTCGACAACTTTCCCCAAGCACTTCTGACGGTATTTCAGGTGGGTCCTACCTTCCCCTTTCTCCTGCCTTCTTGTCCACTCACGGCTCAGGAAGACACAAAGGTTCCATTTTTATTAATAATCTCTGATCTAATAATACCCTGGTAAATTTTGTGCCATATAAACTATTTGTTTTGCATCATCCTCAAGCTGGGTGGTGTGACTTAGTGTTTAAGACCACTAGCTGTATCACAAAATAATAAACCAAAAATCTTCTTGTTTGATATTGTACGCTTTTTTGTGAAATAGACTCTAAAATCCTCCTGTTCTTTGCTAATTTTTTTTATCATAGTTTATAATCCCAGTTGCAATAGGTTCATACAAATAAGTGAATTTGGAAACTGGGGTGATTTGATGTGTAGTCAGAGGAAGCTGGATGGTGGAATTGTGCCAGTCTCTCTGTCTTGCCTCTGTGATGGAGAGAGGACACAGACTGTCAAGCAGACTGTGCTGTAGTGGCCTGGAAAGGTGCTGGAAAGGAGCAGTCATTTCAGAGGGGCCCAGGTGGCCCTGCGGCTCCCAGGGCTGCACACCCTCCACTCCCTGCCTGCCAGCTGAGGTATGCTGAGCCCTCTTCACACACTCTCAGCTGAGCCCCTTCCTTGGACAGAGCCTTATTGTTTAGGTTAGAACACCCAGCTGCCCTCGCCACTTTCCCCTTGTGATCTCATGGAGCATTGGCACCCTGCTTGAGAGGTGAGGAGGTGTTGTGGGAAGGTCAGGGGACAGACAGGTCCCACAGTGGCTCTTTCTGTGCCCAGCTCAACAGTCTTAGATAAGCCACTTATCCTTTTCGGAAGAAACACAGACTAGAGAGAATGTTGTGCGAGATCCTTTCTCACATGGTCATTTGAGGTGTATGGAATTATTGCTGTAGATGATGGTTTTCCTGTTTAACTTTTCTTAAATTTTGGCTGTGAGCTGGTCATTCTTTTTTCTAATTTCTTTCAGAGAAACCTGTGTCTTTTTTGTTATTGTTGTTTTAATGCATGCATGTTGTTGTTGTTGTTGTTAGGTGCCGTTGAGTTGGTATCCGACTCATCGCGACCCTCTATACAACAGGGGAAACACTATTGTCAGTGCTTCTCTGCTGTTCATAGGGTTTTCAATGGCAGATTGATTTTTTTTGGGAGGGGGTTGCCGGGTCCTTCTTCCAAGCCTGCAGCAGCTAGTGTTCCCAGGCAGTCTCCCATCCAGGTACTAACCAGGCCCGACCCTACTTAGCTCTCGAGATCTGACAGGATCGGATGCCACAGGGCTATGGCTGCAGGCAATGCATGCATATGGCACAAAATTTAAGTGTTATAAAAGGATATAAACTAATAATTGTCTTACCCAGCCACTAATTTCCTCTTCTAGGAGACAAGTATCATTAAACAATTTCTTGTGTATTTTTGGGTCTGTATTTGCTCAGAGATATAAATCTGACTCTCTGCCTACTTATGAATGGATTCACACAAATGGCTTGTTGTTGTTGTTAGGTGCTGTTGAGTCCAACTCATAGCAACCCTCATAGGGTTTTCAATGGCTGACTGTTTCAGGATTGCCTTGGGAGTGGATTGCCACGTCCTTCTCCCATTTTGTGGTTCTGGGAATCGAACTTGGGACCCAGAGACTGCAGAGCAGTGCTCTACCAATTGAGCTAAATCCCAGCACACAAATGGCAACTCACTCTAAATACTGTTTTGCATCTTTTTGTTGTTAATCTTTTAAAGTGTCCTCAAAACTCTTCCTGGTTGGTCCATAAAGGTGGCCTCCTCCTTTTAAATGCTGCCTGAATTCTGTTGTGTGGGTTGCCATCATGTGTGTGTAAGCGGTCCCTTTCTTGTATATAGTTGCGTCTAGTCTTGGCTCATCTAAACAGAGTTCCAGTGGGTGGCCTGGTACACAAGACACAAAAAGCACATGTGTGACAGTAGATACCTAGGACAGATTCCCCAAAGTAGAATTTCTGGTGTAGCAGGTGTGACTCTTTTAAACTGTGACATCCTTGCCAAATGCTCTGTATAATGTGTTAATTTGCTCTCAAGCAACCATGAGGAAACTATCCTTTCCCAACAGTAGGTGCTCATACTTCATGATTGCACCTGTCTGATGGAGGTGAAAATGGCATCTCATTGAAGTTTTATCAGGAGTGCAGTTGGATATCTCTTCATATAAAAGCACTTTTTGGTTCCTTTTCTATGAATAACTTTATCTTTTCTAATCCTTTGCCCATTTTGCTGTTTGATTATGAGCCATGATAATTTGAAGGGTTTTTGTTTGTTTGTTTTTAGTGCTGAGGGTTGAAACCAGGACCTTACACTTATGTGCTTTACAAGTGCTGTACCACTGAGCTGCACCTCCAGTCCGTTTTTTTACTTTTTGAGACAGGGTCTTGCTAAATTATGCAGACTGCCTCTGGTCTTGAACTTGCGATCCTCCTGCCTCTGCCTCCCAAGTCTCTGGGATTACAGATGTGCGCTGTGCCCAGTGGTAATTTGAATTTTTTAAATATCTTGTCTAGATAGAAGAGGAAGCAGCTCCCTCCCTGGAAGATGGCATTTTTAATAATTACTATCCATATTTATCTGATTCTCTTTTAGGATGTCCTGAATTACCAAGCATCATTAGTAGAAAATATTAAATTTGGAACTTCAGGTAGTTGATAATATCTGCTTTTTAGGTAGTTTCTAAATGTACATAAGACATTTAGAATTCCCTGCTTTTAAAAACTCATATAATTCTGTTTCCACAGTGGATTAACTGTGTGGAATATTATGCAGCACTTAAAAAGAATTAGATAAACCTACTGATACAGAGGATCTCCAGGGAATATTGTTGACTGGAGAAAAAAAGCCAGTTGCAGGAAAATTCAGATAATATGATACACTTTATGCCTAAAAAATAAGAGAAGGAACCAACTGCCTGTTTTCCATCTATATACATATATATATATATATATATATATATATATATATATATATATATATTTAAATCCATAGACAAATATCCAGAGAAAGAAACACCAATATCACACTCTCTGGGGAGGGGACAAAACTGGACTGGGGTGTTATTAGAAGGTGTATAAGTCTTATATGTAAAGTGTTTTTTTTTACTAAAAGAAATATCTATTTGTATAATAAAAATATTTTGAAAGTTCTTTGAGATAAATAGATTTATTCATTGCAAACTGAACTGTGAAAGGCAGCTTATACCAGATTCAGGCAGCCTTCAAGAGGCTCTGGAAGAGCAACTGGAACCGTGACCTCACCTGCTGTCTGATACCAGCTTTGGGCTCTTAGATTCTGACAGGTGAGGACTGGAATGCTGTGATGTATGATGGCATCATGGCTTACGGAGGCCCGTCCTCTTCAGGAATGATTGTCTGCATCTACTTCATCATCCTCTTCATTTGTGGTAACTGTATCCTTCAGGCCCACCAGGGTTTGGTTGTCATTGGCTTGTTTTTCTGTCTTTGAATTTCCCCGTGGTGATGGTAGTGACAGCAGCAGTGCAGGGAGGTAAATGCCTTTCCTTTGTTAGCTGTATGTTTACTCTCCTCCCATGTTGCCCAGGGCAGTGGAGCGTGAGCAGAGCTCCATCAGGCCTCTCAGGAGTGCCCGCTGGCCAAGGAAGCTAAGCACAGGTGCTCGTGTCAGTGGCCATGGAGCTTGGCATTGTGTGTCTTGTGCAGGCTTAACGGGGGGGATGGTGTAGGAAAAACCAGGCGAGTCTGTGTTACCATCCTCACTGCATCCTTCTGGAACAATGGGGAGCCATGTTTCATGGACTGACCTCTACGCCACCCTGAATCTAATCTTGCTTGGCTGACCTCTACAGTGTGGGGATCAAGTATCCACTGACTACCTTCTGTATCATGCTGTGTAAATTTCTCAGAACTTCTGAAATTGACCCTCAGACCTCTTTATTTACCTCCATCAGACCTCTCATGATCCTCTATCCTTCGGTTGTGTCTGTTTTATCTCTACGTCCTCCATGCCTAGCACCAGCCCCGGCATACAGAAGCTGTTAATAAATGCTGTGATGAATAAACAATTATACAAACATGTGAATACCACCACTTGGTTTTTACCCTTCCAAGTGAAAAAGTCCTAATCTGGATTCTTTTCCTGAACAGTCCCAGATCCCTTTAGCTGATTCACCCCCAATTCTCCTTGGCTCGTTGATGAATTTTCTTTAGTATAGAAACACTAGTGCAAAGCTGCCCTGTGACTGGAAGGGCAGCTCAATGGTAGAACGTTGCCTGGCGTGTATGAGGCCCTGGGTTCAACCCTCAGTACTGGAGGGAAAAAAAAAGAATGAGTTATCCACAGACTCTGGAGGCCATTTTAGAGGAGAAAGGCTCATACTATTTTGTGTAGCGGGATCATCATTTGAATAATGGGTGGCTTTTGAAGAAGTCTGATTGGAAAATTATTGTCCTGAGTATGTATACTGTGATATGTATTTTAAAAGAAATAGCCAGGCATGGTGACACATACCTGTAATTCCAGTGACTTGGGAGGCTAAGGCTGAAGGACTGCAGATATGAGTCCAGAGTTGGCTTGTGCAATTTAACAAGATACTGTCTCAAAATTAAAAATTTAAAAAAGGGGGTTCGGACTTCAGCTCAGTGGTATGCCCTGGGTTTAATGCTCCAGTAGTGAAAAAAAAGAAAAAAGAAAGAAAGTAAGGCACAATGTACTATTTATTTGTGGTCCTGGGGATCGATCCCAAGGCCTTGCACAGGCTAGGCAAGTGCTCTACTACTGAGCTACATCCCCAATCCCTGCTTTTTTTTTTTTTTTTCCAGACAAGATCTCCCTATGCAGCCCAGGCTGGCCTTGAACTCTCTATGTAGCCTATGCTGGCCTCAAATTTACAGTCCTTCCATCTCCTGAGTGGAGGGATTGTAGGTATGTGACACCACACCCAGCTACAAGGAACTTTCTAATTACATCATTGTGAATGGTATGGATTGTTTTATACAATGTGTATCAACTGTAGATACACAGATGCGTGGAAATTCACAGAAAAGGAAGTGTTGAAGTTTGTGGGTGTTCATGGGTTTTGGGGAATCTTGATCTTTCTACCTCTTTTCAGACTGTCTTCTACAGGTTTCTAGGTTTTTGTTTGTTTGTTTTGATGTTTTTGTTTTAAAAAGCAAGATTTTTATTTATTCTCATTAGTTTTACCAAGTGAGAATAATACAGGGTACAGTCACCTCCTGCCAGCCTCCCAAAATGCAGAGGGGTACAACTTTGCCCTCACCGACCATATGTGTTGGGTTTAGAAATCTGTTATGCCCTTAAGTTTTTCAAATTAGATATTCTGCTGAATGTCTTCTTGGCCATCGCTGTAGACAATTTGGCTGATGCTGAAAGTTTGAACACTGCTCAGAAAGAGGAAGCTGAAGAAAAGGAAAGAAAAAAGATTGCCAGGTAACTCCATTTTCATGAGGTGTTTGCCTGGGGTGCTTGGGGAGCCCAGCTGCCTGCCAGGCCTGGCAGATTCATAGGAGCTTCCTGTGCTTCATAGGAGCTGCAGCCTCACACTGGTGCTTTGCGGTGATTGTGGGTGATAATGTGGGCTGGGCCAATGAGGAGGGAATCTTGGGCAGAAGCCAGGCCCTTGGCTCTTATCCCCAGAGCAGAGAATGGGAATCTCACATGCTAGTGTTTAAAGAATCACTGAAGTTAATTTCAGTGTCATAAAATAAATGATGCATTCAATGCTGATTAGCTCTTGGATGAGAATTTTAATAAGAAGATCTGTGTAATGAATCCATTGCATTAGATGAACAGGAAGCTCTGAGTTTGGTTTGTGCTATATATTCTTGCCATTAGTGTTGTTTCCAATTAAATTCTGTCCTTCATTGGAGTTCTCTGGATTCGGAATCCTGATTAGCATTTTATACATAGTAATATGGTTTTTTGGTTTCTTATGTTCTTTTCTCTATAGAAAAGAGAGCCTAGAAAATAAAAAGAACGCTAAACCAGAAGTCAACCAGATAGCCAACAGTGACAATAAGGTAGGTGTCTTCATAAGTGTACCATTCACGCTGTGAAAGAGTCTTGTGTGTAATAGTTTGGTGCGAGAAGTACAGCGTGCCCTATAGGCATTGGCTTCTCAGGGAGTTTCTGATTGAACTTAAGCAGGGCACTGGCTATTAACCAACATTTCACCATGGAACCAAGATGGTAAGTATTTGACCTGTTTGACCCCTTGTTTTTTATTGATTGGAACTGTGTGGTCACACCTGACCTGTGGTCAAGATCATATTAGCATCTTCTGGGGGGGTATTAAAATCCAGGATTTTTCTAGATGTCTGTTCCCAGAGGTGAGCCCAGGGTCAAATGGCCTGGGAAGCTTCAGGGCTGCGTTGTCAAACCTCATCACACTTAGACAGCTCTCGAAGTTCCAGTTATTTGTTCCATGGATCAATAAACACTGAATGGTGATCGTGTGTCATACTGGAGATGGAGGGATGGAGACCACCCAGGTCCCTGCCTCCAGGAAGCTCACAGGCTGGTAGGGAGGCAGGGACCTCTACGTAGTCCTCAAGCAGCACAGAGATGAAGCCATGCATGGCACATGCTAACTGTGACCTGGTCAGCGTCCTACCACCACCTGCGCTCAGGTCTTTTGTCTGAGGCAGAACCACCGTCTGCTCGACCCTGCATACTCACAACAGACACATACTTAGGAGGGAAATTCCTCCCCCTATGCTGAACAGCAGGGCTAGCCTTTCACTCTGGCTATCCAAAGTGCATTTAAGTCAGGGTCTCAGCCCCTCCTAAGACATTTCTGTCATCCTAGGTTACAATTGATGACTATCGAGAGGAGGATGAAGACAAGGACCCTTACCCGCCTTGTGATGTGCCAGGTATGGTGGCAAAGGCTCTCAGCTCATAAGAGGTGGCAAATTGCCACACCCTGTGACTTGCTGCCAAGTCTGCTGGCTGGTCTAGCCGAGGTTGCTAGGCTGCTGGGGCGACCAAGGCTATAGGCCCAGTTGCCTTGTGAACTAGTTAACTCCACTTTTTCCCATGGTCACAGGCAGCTTATATAACTCAGATTCCAGGTAGTGAAGAAGGAAAGTCTGAGTGGATCAGGATAGGCCCAACTTTTTCTGGGAAAACTCACAGGAGCACAGTGGTTAGCATTCATCTGACATTTGCACATTGGACTCATGCCCTTATTTGGCTGATAAAGGTGAAACTCTGGAACTGGGGCACTCAGGAACTTGTCTGTGACTTATAGTCCCACGTAAGAGTTTTTCAGGCTGAAGCTAAGTGTGGAGGCTACTGGAAAAGTAGCCAGGCACTGGTAGGATGGCAGTGAGAATCCCTCCAGCACCAAGCCAGGTGTGGTGGCACATGCATGTAATTCTAGCACTTGGAAGGCTAAAGTAGGAGGATCAATGAGAGTTCAAGTCTAGCCTAGTTTACATAGTGCCAGATCAGCCTGGGCTACACAGTGAGCCCCTGTCTCAAAAACAGACAGAAAAACAAAAAGAATCTCTTTGCCACCACCTGTAAGTGTGGTCAGAACATACTCTGAAGGGACTGTCTTTCCGACAGCTAAACAAACTGACTGGCAGGGATGTGTCCTCCTACGCACACACTCAGTCTGTATTCTGAAGGAGCAAGAAGGTTTTGATTAGTGTAAGCAGTAGATGTTAAAATTTAAGCCACATTTTAATGTGAAACAGAACAGTAATTCAAGTCCACATGTAATCTTTATTTCATGCCTGTAAAGAAGTGTTTCATTTAAAGTAGGTGAAGAGGAAGATGAGGAAGAGGAGGATGAACCTGAGGTTCCTGCTGGTCCCCGTCCTCGCAGAATCTCGGAGTTGAACATGAAGGAGAAAATTGCCCCCATCCCGGAAGGCAGCGCTTTCTTCATTCTTAGCAAGACCAACCCGTAATTACCCGTTTTCTGGTCCTATCACTGCCACCTCTCTGCAATGATCCTATAGGTTGCTTGAGGGTGGCTGGGATGGCGTGAGGGAAAGTATTCACAGCCCCCTTCTGAACATGAGTATCCCTGGAGCACCCCCGCCCTGGAGCACCCCCGCCCAGTTCCTCTCCAATCCTTTTGCTCTTTTCTTGCCTTTGCCATTAGTTCATCTGGGGGCATGACCAGGTCCTGGGAGGAGCACCGTTCTGGGTCTTCCTCCTGTAACCCTTTCATGGGAGAAGCAACGGGGAAATGTCTGTGGTCACCAGATATTCTGGCTGGAGCCCACTGCTCTGATGTTCCATGTATTGGCCATCTCTAGGACCCTTTTTTAATGACTAGATCTTGTCCTAAGATGCTTTGTGGAATGAGAATTTTTTTTTTTTCAGTACTGGGGTTGAACCCAGGGACTCGCACCTGCATGCTTTACAAGTGCTGGACCACTGCGCCCCCAGCCCATTTTTTTTTTTGACTCTTTGAGACAGGGTCTCACTAAATTATGCAGACTGCCTCTGGTCTCAAACTTGCCATCCTCCCACCTCTGCTTCCTGAGCTGCTGGGATTATAGGCATGCACCACTGCGCCCAACGCTTGAAATGAGAATTTTATGACCAAATTCCTCACAGTATCTTTATCCTCAGATCCTGTTAGGTGATCTTTTTTCACTATTGAATTTTATGATGTAATTCTGCACAATGATGTTTCATATAGGTTGTAAGTATTTGATTCAGCTCTGTGATGCTCTTGCTTAAAATAGTGTTTCTCATATTAAAATGATAAGGCATTCCCCAGGAAAATGGTAATGACTCACACACACTGAAGGAGGAAGCAGTTTATTTACTAGCTGGTTTCTAGGTTTTAATCATCTGGGATTAAGTTACTTCCACAGGGAATAGGTGGCTCCTGTTAAGATTTCTAGAGTTACAGAAGTTGTTCTTTGTTGTCAAGAGAGAACACTGCATAATCCAGGCCCTGGGGAGACAGAGGTGGGAAGCAGGGCCTACTATAGTCCTGATGATTGTTTTTACATCTCATCACCATTTGGATGTCCTTTTTAGAAAGGGAGAGGAGTTGTTACACTGATGTTACCAACACTTGCAGTAGGAAGGAATGGGTTTATTTTCACTAAAAGTTGATAATACCCCTGCCCTTATTGCCTGGGAACGTTTTCCCCAGGCTCAGCTTCAAGCAGCCCCAAAAGGGACAACGTGATGGAAGGGGTCAATTTTGTATAAAGTTGATTCCAGTTTTGAAAATGAACAATTTCTTTTTTCAAGGAAAGCCCTATCTGTATCCCATAGACAAAACAACAAAAAAGACCTTTAAATTTGAAAGTCAGATATTGAGGGTAATTATAGTCAGTTGCTCACCAGCCCCATGACACCTTAGAAACATCAACAAGGTTCTGATGGCCTGAGAGTCATCAATGGAGTCCAGGGCCTGGGGTACTGGACACAGCTGCCCTCCCTTGCTTCACAGAACTGTAGGATTTAACTCCTTCACATGATGCAGTAAGATGTTAGCAAATGATGATGTAACTCTGACTTTACTTTCTAAGGACTGTTGGTTGTTGGCCAACTGTAAAAAATATAACATTTATGACAAAACCTTCAGAGGGCAAGATATGTCACCAGCCCTTATTTATTGCCGGTCATAGTTTAATACAACCCCCCTGTAGTACAAGACAGGGATTTGTCTCATTCCATGTTAAAATAAAAACTTTCGACAAATTAAATTTCATAGAGTTTAACTGAGCAAAGAACAATTCACAAATCAAGCAGAACCAGAGAGAACCAGAAGAGGTTCAGAGAGCCGCTCTGCAAAATGGATGGCAGCCTTTATGGACAGAAAATGGTAGTGACCGAAAGAGACAGCTTGACTGGTTATAGCACCACCTGTGCCCTACGTGAACATGGTGTGATCAGTTGACAGCCTGTGATTGGCTGAAGCTGCATTGCTGGGATTGGCTGAGACCTAGGTGTTTGTTGCAAAAGTATCCTCCTAAATTAGGTCTTTGGTTAGTTTGCAAACCAAGTTAGGTTATAGTTCTTCTGTTATATAGTGACTGAAGGAGTAGAGGCATCACCAGGCCACATTCAGTTTAATTTGATGTAGTTTCCTTTCTCAGTCAGGGATGATAAGCAGTCTGGCTTCATGTTGCAGTAGAAAAACTTCAGAGACAGATATAGATTGGAGATCTGCCCCTGGTCCCTAGTGGCTGTGTCACTTAAAGTTTTTTTTTCATACTCAATAGCCTCAGTTTCCCCATCTTTCAAAAGGCGGTGACCCCCTCCCCTTTCTAAGGAGCCCACTGTTCCACGGGCCCACAGTGCCTGCTGGTGGTGGGGTTTGTACCATGAATGACAGGTCACTTTGGTCTGCCAGGGTGGGGGGCACGGGTGTCCCCACCTATAGCCACCCTCTGTCTGATCTCCCACGGACCCCTGGATGCTCAGGGCCCTGTCCAGAACTCTGTCCATGTGGCAGTTTTCCCCCCACAGGATCCGCGTGGGCTGCCACAAGCTCATCAACCACCACATCTTCACAAACCTCATCCTCGTGTTCATCATGCTCAGCAGCGCCGCCCTGGCCGCCGAGGACCCCATCCGCAGCCATTCCTTCCGGAACACTGTAAGCCTCTGACAGAGGAGAGGTGGGTGGGGCTCCCTTGGGGGTCAACCCTGGCCTCTCAGGCAGAGGCCATCCTGGAGAGAGGGTGGGAGATGTGGAAGTGGAGGCTGGGGAGGTGGGCGGAGGGTAAAGCTGGGCTAGTATCAAGTTCATCTTGAAATGTTTCCTACTTCCAGTGAGTGCCAGAGCTTTTGTTTGTCTGGGCAGATCTGAGTGGAATCATTTATTTTGAACGTCATTTAAAATCCTCAGCAATAACTTACAGTATAATCACAGTCCCTGTTTCTCTTTGCTCCTTGCTACTGACATTTTGGACCCTTTTTTCCCTCCCCCGAAATAGGGGTCACAGATGCACAGTGACCCCTATTTTGAGTTTAAGCCTAGTGGGAGCATACAGCAAGGAGAAGGTAAAATTGAATTCAGTCATGTCACAAGCCCAGGAGCTCTTATAACTCTAAGGTTGGTGGGAAGATTTCTCTTATATGGACTTCACACAAAACTTCTTGGCTCCGTTACTGAGGAGAGATACAACTCAGGGATATGATGGGATACCAAGTTGAGGGTCCAGTAGTGAGGAGAAATGTGAAGTTTTGGAGTGGGGTTAGGTGGTTTTGCTAAGAAAAGAAGTAGAGGGGTAAGTTTTCTGTTACTCACCAGTGTCTGAACTTGAAGATAACGCCTTCTGATGCACCCATGCTGGAAAGACACTTGTACCTACATTAGTTCTTGTTTCAGCAGCTCTTTCTTAGCAGTTCAGCTAATTCAGCACTGAGGAAACGCCAAAAGCAAGACAGCTTCAGAGAAGCAGTGGTTTGTTGACTGTCAGGCCTAGATACTTTAATTCACTTCCAGGTGATGACCAAGATACCCGCCAAGAGAGAGAGGCTAGCAAGTGTGTAGGGCCATCTGCTATCACCTCTGTGTATCAGACTGTTAGAGATTTTAGAATTAAGACATATCAGCAGATCATTATACCCCCCTTTCTGTCAAGAAAACTAAGTCCTCATACTGTCCCCATTTCTACTGCTTGGAAAATTCCATCTATCAAAATTAAAAAAAAAAAAAAACACATCTGCTGATATGAAAATGAAAAGCACTTTCCCCATGGCACATGTTGTTGTTAGGTGCTGTCAAGTTGGATCTGACTTATCGTGACCTTATGTACAGCAGAATAAAACACTACGCAACACTGTACTATGCACATGAACTTTTTATGTTTGAACCCATAGTGCAGCCACTGGGTTTCTTCTCATTTTGAGTTGTGCCATGTCAGCAAAAGGAGTTCCCAGGGGCTTTACTCCATTCCCATCATTAAAGTCAAGTCTACCTTGAGGAGGCAACTCTTCCCCAGTCCTTTCTTGAATGCCTTCCAGCCTGTGGGGCTCATTTTCCAGCACTATATTTGACAGTGCTTCTCTGCCATCCATAGGGTTTTCAATGGCTAATTGTTTTGGGTGCGGGCTGCCAGGTCCTTCTCCCTAGTCTGTCTTAGTCTGGAAGCTCAGCTGTAACCTGTCCACCATGGGTGGCCCTGCTGGTATCTGAGATACCAGTGGCATAGCTTTCAACATCACAGCAGCATGCAAGCCCCCACAGCATGACAAGCTGACAGACACGTGAAGGATGGCACATGTAAGTGTCAATGTAAAGATGATTGCACTGAGCCTGTCTTAATTTGTCCTCACAGAGAAGGCCTTTTTTTACAGATCCACTAGGAGATCTCTGTCTCAGTATTCAAGTTGAGTGAATGGCTCTGTGTCATTGAGTTCCATCATAAAAATGAGGCACAGGAGGGAAAAGGTGTTTGGGGAAAAAAAATCATGATCCAGCAGACTAGGTCGGGAGCTAGACTAGAATACATACTGAGGAGGAGTTGATTTATGTTGGAGCTTCATGTTTCTTTTCTAATTATAATCTCTACTCCATAAGTTTATTTCCTTGCTACTTTTCCCCAAACTGACATTGTCCTTTTTAAATAGATGTACATATATATGTGTTGCTTTTAAAACTCTGCCGTGTTTTGTCTTATTTTAACACTACCTGAATTCTTAATGAAAAAGAAAATGGAAGCTGATTGAGGGAAGAAGGCTTGAATGTAAGAATTTAGATTGATGCCATGCCTACTTGGTACCCAGGGACCAGTGTCCTTCCTGGCTGCCAGGTGCTGTCAGCATTGATATCCCCAGTGTGCTGGGAGGGTACAAGGAGAAGATGGCCGGGGCCTGGTAGTACATTGGAGAATACCTTCTATTGCCAAGCCAAGAAACACAATTACACAGGAGTGTTCTAGCAAATTTTATAAATTCAGAAATGGAAATAGCTTGGAAAAGCAGTACCCTCTGAAGAGAGTGCTTCCTCTGAGAGCTGGCCATGAAACAGAGGCCCTCCACTTACTGTGAAGGAGCAGCAGGACAGGCCCCTGCAGCAGTTCCCTGATGTGCAACAACACAGCCCTGTGGCTCTGGACTAGCCCCTGGCAACCCTCTGCCTCACTTTGCTCAGCAATGCCAGCAACTGGCTGAGGGGCCTGAGCAGGTGCGCCTGCCCAGCATCCACACCCCTTACATGCAAAGAGTAGGCCTGGGTGGGCTCCACAGTCCTTCCAACTCAGACATCTGCAGGGTTTTTTTTTGAACCATAGAGCACCATTTCCATGAAGATCAGCAGCCAGGACAGTCTCATCTGTTGCTACAGTCATAACCACCATCTTTGTGGTCGAGGGTGTGGTGGTCAGCAGTTTCCTGTGAGCAGCTTTATTGGACTGGTTAGACTTCTTGCTGCTGCCCCACTTGCCCTGCCTTGAGCTTCCATGACTGAAGGGAACCAGGGACCCCAGAATGGGCTGACAGTACTGTGTTGGATAATAGGTGCCATTTTCAGCAGTACTGGTAAAGTAGGCTAGACTGAAATTCAAGCGCTAAGTCAATCTGGTCTTTGAGTGGGTCCAGCAAGGCAAAAAATCGGCCTTGAGAGATAAATACAGAACAGTGGCAAGAGGAGGACAGTAAGTAAAACCATGCCTTGCCGACTGAGCCATCCCTACACAGAGGGAGCTGTGGTATTGCTCGCTGACCAAATCGGCTAGAATTTCAGGGAACATGTGGCAGCTTCTGGCTCTATTTGATGCCACTAACATTTTTAAAAATACATATTTTAAGTTTAATTTTACTTTTTATGGTGCTGGAGATGGAACCCAGGACCTTGCACATACTGGGCACATGCTCTACCACAGAGCTCCACCCCTAGTCCTGATACTAACGATGTTATTTACGTTTCTCCACTAATCTGAAGCTCATGTGGACAGCAACATACTTCATACAGGCAGAAACACAAAAGTCCAAAATGTATATGACAACTTTATCAGGGGTTAGAGGTTATTGGTAGATACGGTGCACTGATGAGTAAAGGTTTTTAATATACAACTTTCAAAACCCAGCCCCTGACAGTCCAGGACATGACTCTGGGAAGCAAGTCAGCCTGAGTGGCTGAAAGAGGTGAGGCTCCCCAAAGGCCCTTGCAGGCCACAAAGAACTTCAACTGGACCAACATGGGCCCTCCGAGCATCTTGGCCCTGCTGTCAAAGCTCAGGCAGGGCCATCCTGGGAGAACAGGTCTCTGGCTGCAGGTGGGGGTGTCAACGTGTAGCTGTCACAGCTTGTCAGGTGCCTTGTTCTCATTCCCACATGTTATGCCTTGCAGATACTGGGTTACTTTGACTATGCTTTCACAGCCATCTTTACCGTTGAAATCCTGTTAAAGGTAACACCTTTTTCATTGATCCTCACTACTCAAAAGCAGCTGTAGCAATAATAGTTGCCATTCTTTGTTTACCTTCCAGATGCTAGGTTATGCAGATTATGTCTTCACTGGTACTTTTGCATTTGAGATCATTTTGAAGGTAACAGGCTACCTAGTGGTGTGTTTAACGGCCTGCTCCCACGTGTGAGACATAGGAAAGAAGCGTGAAGTGCTTTCAACTATTTTTATTTTTTATTTTTGTTTTTATTTTTTTGTCTTCTGTGATCAAGCTGAACTTTTTTTTAAACCAAAGGATTTTTTTTTCTGTGACCATTCCAACTTGTTTTTGCTGTTTCTTTTTAACCTTTGAGTGCATGTAGGAGCTACTTTGGCTTCACATAGTAGTTGGAATTATATTTTGCCCTTTAATAAAAAAAATCCTCAGAAATTTGTTCACTGACAGCAGCTAAGCACTATGTGTGAACTTTCTTCTACTCTTCCTTACCTCAAAGTCAGAAGAAGAGCATTTATAATATAAAGGAATGTCTCTCTTCTCATTTCTCTGACTACATTATGGTTTCATTGGCCTAAAATAGTAACACACTATTTTCTTGCAATAGGATTTGCAAGATAACTTGAGTCTGCTTGTGTTAAGATACTTTCTATCTATTTTAATGGATGGGCTTACATTTACACAAACCAAAGGAACATCTTAGCCAGGCATGGTGGTACATGCTTGTAATCCCAGCCAGTTGGGAGGCTGAGGCAAGAGGATTGCAAGTTCAAGGCCAGATGCAGCCTGTGTAATTTAGGCCCTATCTCAAAATAAAAAATAAAAAAGAGACTGGGAGTGTAGCTCAGTGGTAGAGCACTTGCAGTGTGCAAGGCCCTGGGTTCAGTCCCCATGTACCACCAAAAACAAAACAACAATAACAAAAAAAAAAAAAAAAAAAGTACCCGTCAGACAGGGTGACCTAAATGTACTGCCCATGCATGAGCTAACAGTTGCCATTGCTGCATGTGGTTTGTGTAGTGACTATGTAGGCCACCCCCCAGGGAAGGTCCTTCTGATGTGCTCAGAAGTCCAGAGATGAACAGCAAAGAGCTAGGAGTCTCTAGGAGCTGGTCTTGTGGTTCTGGGAGAACATGGCCCATGAGAACTGTTGGAGCAACCATTTCCTAGTGGGAAGAAGCTGAGAAATGAAGAGTTTTAACCACAATTATCTTTACACCATTTTGAGGTTTTTGTGTATCTCAGGAATAAAAATGTATTTTTTTTTTATGTTGAACTGCTGTAGAACTTGGGCTCTTCACAGAATCTTCCATAAATGAAACCTCAATTAACATGGCTAGGCAGTGGCCTCTCTTTTTGTCGTTAATGAAAAGTGAACTCAAAGCCGAGTGCGGCGGCACATACCTGTAATCCCAGCGACTCAGAAGCCTGAGGCAGGAGGATCACAAGTTCAAGACCAGAGGCAGCAGTCTGCATAACTTAGTGAGATCCTGTCTCAAAAAGTAAAGAAATGGGCTGGGGGTGCAGCTCAGTGGTACAGCACTTGCAAAGCATGCAAGCGTGAGGCCCTGGGTTCAACAACTAGTACCACAAAAAAAGAAAAAGAAAAAGAAAAGTGAGCCCAAAACCAACCAACCAATATCTGTTTAAACCTTAGCTTCAAATCTTATTTAAAAATGTAAGTTCATTTTCCTGCTTAAATTTAAGCCAATGAGTTTGGTTGATAGTCCTCTCTACGTTAGAATGCGCAAGTGGTCAGAGGTTAATGGGGCTCCACAGTAAGGACTGTGGTGCAGAAAACTCGGTTGGGGCCAGCACTTTCACTGGCCCTGCTTCAGCCTCCACTTCATTTTTGTTACTCGCTTTCTCCTCAAACTGAGTGAGGAAATGTTCTGTATCGCTAACAGCCTGGTTAATTGAGGTTTTATTTTACTTTTCGCCTTTGTAAGTTGTTAAATGAGTAGCTATTCTTGAGCTGTGAGGAAATGAGATCCCGGGTTATTTAAAATGGAGAAAAATGATTGTTACTTTTTGATTTCTGTAGATTTCCCTCAGTGACTTACATCTTCTAAATCATTCTTCATTTTGGAGGATATTTTAGGGGTTGGGAAATAACCTAAAATAAGAAGGATTCAGAAAACAGAGATTCACCAAGAATTATATTATATCTGAAATGTTGGGTAACCTTGGAGAGATTTGGAAAGCTATTTACTCATATGTTTAAACTCTGAAATTGCTATTTTTGTCCATCAGAAATGTTGAATATTGGCAATTTGATAAGATTCAGGACAATATTTCCCAATTGTGCCTTTCAACTATACCTTTTTTGGCTGGTTCCCCACATGTAAATAATGAACTCTATATATATTCTGCTGTTTATGTTCTGGGGAACTTCCTTACTAAACTGTCTTCGCATCACCGGTGTAAACCTCACTGGGGTACCCATAGTATGTGCTCCAGCTACACAAGGCATGTGATGGGAAAGCAACAAGACTGACCTGGTTGTGATGTCATGTGACAGCATCCTAGTTGCCCCTGGCACATGCTGCAGTGAGTAGACTTGGAGGAGCTCTTTGAAATGGCTGGATTGTTAGGAGCCATAATTGTAGGAACAATAATAAGAGGCCTATGTAGGAAAAGGAGCTAAGTTTCTACCTAAGTACAGCCTGCAAGTGTTGAACTCAGCGCTTTTTCTAGCCTCCACTAGGAAGGCTTAATTGAATAATGTAGGCTTTACTGAAGCCTTAGAGGGGCCAGACCAGCATTTTGTGGGGGAGCCAGGTTGTCTGCCAGCAATGACATTCTCACAGTCTGTGCAGTCTCTCCTGAGACAGGCTTTTTGTACAGAGCAGCAGTCTGAAATCTGTCACTGTGATAATAAAGTCTGAATTGGCCTTTTTAAGAATGTGTCTGAAATGAACTGTCCCTTTTCTTTTTTTGTTTGAGTAAGATAATTAGGCTGCCCAGCCTTGTTGGTCCACATTTCTGAGCTCCTTACTTGCCCTTGCTCATGAAGTCATACTTCCCTCAGTATTTTGTGAAGAGCCCAGGTTTTTGTCCTGGAGGGAAAAAAAGCAGTAAATGACCCATGATTCTGTTTATAGATGACAACGTTTGGGGCTTTCCTGCACAAAGGGGCTTTCTGCAGGAACTACTTCAATTTGCTGGATATGCTGGTGGTTGGAGTGTCTCTGGTATCGTTTGGGATTCAGTAAGTATTGTAGGAGGGTGTGTGTGTGTGTGGGGGGTGTATACCCAAAATTAGTGGCAGGATAGTTTATGTAAGGAATTCTAACAATGCTTAAAGACTGGGCATTGTTTTAATGATCATATTAAGCAGGATTTCCTATCTTGTACCCATGGCAGAAAGCATTCCTTTTTCTTTTCATGCCCATTGCTAGGTTGGGTTTAGTACTCTGAAATTGGCTTTCAGCAGAGGGTAAAAAAAATCTTGACTAGGAGGGAGGAAGCTAGGTTCTAGTCCTGAGTCCTCCAGGGACTGGTTGCAGGCCTCAGGGCATCCTCTCTGAGGGTCCAAGTTCCCCTTCTCCTCAGGAGGGGCTGGAGCAGGTGGTTTTGCAGGGCTCCCTCCACTTGGATAGTGAGGACTTCCCTGGATTTCCAGGATGTAGCAGCTGCTGTGACCTTTTCTTTTGGCCTCTGAAATTTTTCAGCTAAGGAAGGAGCTTAGGCTAAAAGTTAGGGCCCTAGGCCTTTCCATGACATTTAGAGTTTTCAGATGGCGGTGGAAACACTGCCTGCCTGCCGAACTCAGGGACCTGGAGCAGAGAGCGTTGCCGTGCTTTCCTGCTGCCTATGAGCCCCTCTGTTCTGACACTGACCATTGGTACCCCACTGTGAGCACACGTACACACATGCCCCTCCATGCTAAAGGGGAGGAGGATTGAGGATCTTTGCCTGGAATTGCCCTCCTTGTCATCCTCCTCACCTCCTACCACTACCTGGGGGAGGGAGATCTGAAGTCTTTGACCCTAGTATCTTCACAGCTCCCATAAACTCCCCAGGCTATACCTGCTGCTCTAGCTGCTGC
The DNA here is from genome assembly GCA_007922755.1 of Pedetes capensis. NCBI lineage: Eukaryota > Metazoa > Chordata > Mammalia > Rodentia > Pedetidae > Pedetes > Pedetes capensis. The sequence continues at coordinate 29,812 of VMDO01003387.1, read as the reverse complement.
TCTTGCCCACTTCCTCCAGCCCCACCCAGCTGCCTTCTCTCCTCTAGAGCCTTTGTGTGCACTGCTTCCTCAGCCTGGAGCCCCTCTCCCCTCTGTTAGCTGACTCTTGTTCCTCCTTTGGGGTCCACCTGGCTGTCACCTCCCTAGGAGGCCTTCCCAGGACTCCTAAGGTTGTGTTCCCCCTACTGAGGACACTGCATGTACTCCGTTGTGTGTACCACTCAGGACTGTAATTGCCTGTCTCTCCTACCAGACTTAACTCTGGGAGAGCCAGAGAAGCCCCAGATCCAAAGCACAGCCACAGGTTACCAAATGTAAACAAAAGCTGGACCCTAAGGGCCAAGAACTACCCAGTGTTTACACTGAGTGAAAAGAACGAAGCATTGGGTGCTGTGGTGCCCGCCTGTAATACCAGCAACTCAGAAGGTGGAGGCAGGAGGGTCACAAGTTCAAGACCAGAAGTAGCCTGCATAACTTAGCCAGACCATGTCTGAAAATGAAGTTAAAGATGGCTGACGGTACCGCTCAGTGGTAGAGCAGTTGCAGAGCATGTGTAAGGCCCAGGACTCAGCCCTTGTTAGATGTGGTAGAGTCGGTCCAACTCATAGCAACCCTGTGCACATCACAATGAACACTACCCAATACTGTGCCAGGCACACAATCTTTTTATGTTTGAACTCATTGTTGTAGTCACTGTGTTTGTTCTCATTTTGAGTCATGACACATCAGCAAAAGGAGGTCCCAGGGGCTTTACTCCATTCCTGTCATTCAGGTCAACTCTGCTTTAAGGAGGCAACTCTTCCCCAGTTGTTTCTTGGATCCCTTCCAGCTTGGGGTAGCTCATTTTCCAGGAATCTATTTGACAGTGCTTCTCTGCTATTTATAGGGTTTTCAATGGCTTATTGTTTTGGGAGTGGGTTGCAGAGTCCTTCTTCCTAGTCTGTCTTGTCTGGATGCTCAGCTTAAACCTGTCTGCCATGGATGGCCCTGCTGGTATCTGAAATACCAGTGTCATAGCTTTTATCATCACAGCAACATACAAGTCCCCACAGCATGACAAACTGACAGACATGGGGAGTTCAATCCTTAAGCACCCCTACACACAAAAAAAAAGAGATTGAAAAGAGCAAAGCAAGTGTATAAATTCTGTCTCTACCAGGGTCACCTGTATGCATAAGGCAGGGCTTCTGACTGCCCACGGGCTTGGCTCAGGAGGTACTGCATAGTGTACACTGGAAGGAGAGGATGGAACTGAAGTCCTGGAGAGACATCAGCTTAGCTCCACATGGACCTCATGCAAATCCTGTAGTGGTATTAAAGAGACGAAGATCAAATGAAATGACTATAATCTCAATGTATTCCTTCCATCCATAATACACTGGTTTTCTTTCTCCGCTTTTCCTTAGATCCAGTGCCATCTCCGTTGTGAAGATTCTGAGGGTCTTAAGGGTCCTGAGGCCCCTCAGAGCAATCAACCGAGCAAAAGGACTTAAGGTGTTAATTCCTCCCCTTCCGGCAGGGGTGGCTTGGGTTGGGATTACCTGTAATTACTGACTCTTCTGGGCCAAAGCTAAGATGAGGCCTGATGGATTGCAAAATGGGACCTTTCCACAGATTATGCCACCTTTCCAACTACTAATGTCATTTTAAAAATTATTTTATTTTTGTTAATTTGAGATGCTTTTCTTTAATCACTTATGGTTTTGTTATCAATAATATTTTTTATTCTTTTTTTTTTTTGCGGTACTGGAGGTGGAACCCAGGCCTTCACACATACTTTTTGCAAGTGCTCCACCTCTGAGCTGCAACCCTAGCCCCTTTTTAAATTTTCTACTTTGAGACAGAGTCTTGCTAAGTTAGGCAAGCTGCCTCTGGCCAGAACATGAGATCCTCCTGCCTCCACCTACAAGTTGCTGGGCTTGCATCACCACCATGCCTGGCTTTTCTTTGTGTTTATTTTAGACTACAGATGCACTCTCATGCAGATTGCACAAAAGGCTGGAGAGTTTGCATCTTCCTGAGTTGTTTAGAGGAAGGCCTGTGGGCTATATGTCAGGCACTGTGGGACCCCATAGCATTTCTTTCAGCCAAACCAACTACTTTTGAGGAAACCAAACATAAGTCCACTTACAAAGTGGTCCTCCCAGTGGCCACAATGCACTGTGGAACCTCCCTGCAGATAACTTGGAGAGTGAAGCACAAGGGACTGCAGAGTTGGAAGCTACATAAAAATGGACACAAACACAGCCCCTTGGCTGTGTCAGCCCACCTCATGGCTAAAATAGCAAAGGAAAGTGATGCCCTATCGTCTCCCTGCTCTTCTCTACCCAGCATGTTGTCCAGTGCGTCTTTGTGGCCATCCGGACAATCGGCAACATCATGATCGTCACCACCCTGCTCCAGTTCATGTTTGCCTGCATTGGGGTCCAGCTGTTCAAGGTAGGTGGTGCCTAGACATCTGAGGCCCAGGTTGTTTTCTGTAAGGAAGGGCCTGTGCTTGACTGTCCATCTGTTTTGTACCCAGGGGAAGTTCTATCGCTGCACAGATGAAGCCAAAAGTAACCCTGAAGAATGCAGGTGAGTGTCCTGAGGGCAGAGTATGGAATTTGAACAAATAGAAAACCTCAAGGAGTCACTCATTCCTTCTAGCATTTCAGAAATTTTTGTCATGGAATGAAAAAGGCTTATGTGTTCAGCTCCATGGCTAGCTAGAGAGTGGTTGGATCTCATCTGTTTGTGTTTTAAATTGAGGTGAAGTTTAGCTAAAATAAAGTCAGCTGTTTTAAGTGTATAATTCAGTGGCATTTAGTGAAGTCACATTGCTATGCAGCCAGTACCTCTATTTGGTTTCAAAACTTTTTTTTATCATCCCCAAAGAATAGATAGATAACATCTGCTATTTGGTATGGAATTTATAAAATAGGGAGAGGGAGAGACCCTGAAATAACAATTGTGAAATGCCCCAGGTAACTCCCTTATATTCATGGGGATGGTCAAATCAGAACCTGCAGCTCTGCTCCCAGGTGTTCAGGATCAGCCTACCCTCTTCTGGAAGATTTCCCAGCTTTCTTCTCTCCCTCCTCCTCTCACCCACATTTTGTCCATACTTTCATTCATAAGAACTGGCAGAGGAAAACCGGGCACAGTGGCGCATGCCTGTAATCTCAGCGACTCAGGAGGTGGAGGCAGGAGGATTGCAAGTTCAAGACCAGAGGCAGTCTGCTTAATTTATTAAGACCTTGTCTCAAAAAAGGGAAAAAAAAAAAAAAAAGGCTGAGGGTGCAGCTCAGTTGTCCAGCACTTGCAAAGCATGCAAGTGCAAAGCCCTAGGTTCAAACCCCAGTACCAAAAAAAACCAAACAAACAAACAAAAAAAAAACTGGCAGAGGAGAGAGACACAGGAAATGTTCATGCCTCTTATTCTAAGCTGTCCAGTGAACATGAAGGCAGGCATGGAGACCATTGCCCAGAGCTGAAGGCTGCGTAGAATCTGTGTGTCGCCATGCTTCAGAGATGTAGCTGAGGTCTGGCTGCCTGCCCTGCATATGTTGGCTTGGGTTTCTTTGAGCAGAACATGTGGTTACAGAACACCAAGTGTAGTTTGACTGCAGTGGTGCAGCTCCAGGGCAAAGTTTACCCAGGCCATGGGGGTGCAGGATGCTCCCTGGAGCTGCGCAGCATAGCAGCAGTATAGAAACACTGTCCCGTCCTCTCACAGCCTCTGCTTGATCACCTGTGAAACACTTTACATTTGGGGTTACTTCCAAAAGTGAAGTTCTGTGAGGAATCTCATGTGACACCAATTACAGAGTTCTTTGGGAAAGAAAATTGGGAATATCATTAGTATAAAGAGAAAGAGACTTGATGAAAACTAAAATGCACATAAGAATATACCTGGGCTTATTTCCCAGACCTTATGGGATTCTCTTTGGCCAAAGCTTTGATTGTTCAGCATATACTTCGAGGCCATTTTATGTGAGAAGCACTTACTTTTGGTAGTTTCTGTTTGTTAACAGACATATACGAATGTCTCCCAACTGCTCTGGACAGTACACCTTGCACTAGTCATTACCCAACAGTCATTGAACTGTAGAGTAGATTAAATGTGCAGAGAGTGAAGGAGAAACTGCCTATATTGTGCTTAGGCATGTGGCTTGGAAGAAGCTGAGTGTGACATGCCTGGAGGAGGGACTGGGGCTGTGTGACTGACTTCATGCTGTTTCTACCTGTCACATTCAAAGCCAGGATGACCTGTACTTGTTTTCCTCTCTAGGGGACTTTTCATTCTCTACAAGGATGGGGATGTTGATAGTCCCGTGGTCCGCGAGAGGATCTGGCAAAATAGTGATTTCAACTTCGACAATGTCCTTTCTGCTATGATGGCGCTCTTCACAGTCTCCACTTTTGAGGGCTGGCCTGCGTGAGTATAGAGAAGATGCAGTCTTCCACGAGGCTCCTGCTTGCTCCTCAGGGGTTCTGGGCTGAGTCCTACCTCCAGGAGTAAATCTCACTTTTGTTTTCTTAGGTGCAGGCAGGCCCTTTAAACTTTGGACCACTAATCATCACTTCTTGCCCACGTGGCTTTTCTATCTGATTAGGCAAATGATTAACATCTGTGACCTACTAACAGGACCCTCAGATTTGAAGCAGGGATGGTACACATCCTGGGTAGTATCTCTGGATGGGATTAGGCAATCCTAAAGCCATCATGTCTGAAATAGTGGCATGTCAGCAAAAAAGGAAGACCCTCGACTAGATGGATTGACACAGTGGCTGCAACAATGGGCTTAAGCATAAAAAAGATCCATGCATAGCATGGTATGGGGTGGTATTTCATTTTACCGTACATCAGGTTGCTATGAGTTGGACTCAGATCAATGGCACTTAATAACAAGAGACATTTGCTGTACACACTCCCATAGTTAGCCACTTCAGTAAAGCTACTCTTGTGCTTTTCCTACAGAGGGTCTTGATAGTGTCCCAAACCATTCATTCATTCCAGCTCTAAGCAGTGTGCTGTGCTAGGCACTGTGAAGGACACAGAGTAGTGTAGGCACAGTTCCTCCCTATAAAGCCCAAGTCTAGTAAGAGGGTCTGGTGGCCACACCAAGCAGGAGCTCTGGTGTGTCCTACACATGCATAAGATCTGGAAGAATGGCTAGGATTTGGGTGGGTAAAGGGAACAGAGAAGAAGGAAGGCAGAAGGCAAAAGGGGGAGCCTCTCGTGCCTTTGTTGCTCCCTTCTGACATGCCTTGCTCAGAGGAGCTGCAGAAGGTTAGCAGACTGGTCTCCACAGGCTCGCAGAGCTCTTGGGTTACCTCTGACAGTCAGATGTTTCCAGAAGCTTCTGTGGGGCTAAGAGCTAGCTGGGAGGGATTACTTATTAGAAAACTGATCCTGGGAGAAAAGAGCCGTAGAATAAGACCTTCCCTCTGAAGAGGCACACCAAAATGTCAGGTTTGCAATACTGCTTTAGCATGCTGTTGGGGCAGCTGAGGAAAAAGGACCCAACTGGGGAGTTGGGGTTCAGCTCCCAACTCTACACCTGAGGAATGTGGCCTTGGCGCTTTGGCCCTCTCTGAGTGGCCATAAAATGGGGATGACAGTAACATCTGCCTTTCCAGACAGATGGCAATATGAAGCGGGAAGATGTAAAAGAGTCTGGCTCCATAGGGTGGGTGTCCTTTTCAGGGTTGAATCTGCATGGGGGTTGGGAGCATTACAGTAATTTCCTCCTTCTATCTAAGAGGCCTGCTTGATGTGTATTTTCTTTTAGAGTGTATTTCAGTTTGACGAACTTTGTTGGCGATACTCTGGGTGGATGCTTCCTGTCTTTGGCAGCATGTATACAGTTTTCAGTTCCTCCAATACTGCACATGCAGTGTTCTTCCTTTCTTTTATTTCTGTGAATAGAGAGAAGTGCCACTGAATATTTGTGAGATCTTTTGATTTTCAGTCCTCAGAATAATCTCTCATTGATTTTATCCCGAGTGCCCTCTCTTCTAGATGCCAGCTGTCCAGGCCTGAGGCTGGACACAGCATTGGAGACCTGGCTCTGTCCAGAGGCCTGGTGGGCGCTCTGTGGAAGAGGAGCTCTGGGGACATCTGGGAAGGCAACGGGCTAGGCCGCTTGGGCTGAGTGGTGTTGGCTGGCCCTCACCTGGCTTTCTCTGCTCTCTAGGTTGTTGTATAAAGCCATTGACTCAAACGGAGAGAACATCGGCCCTGTCTACAACTACCGCGTGGAGATCTCCATCTTCTTCATCATCTACATCATCATTGTTGCTTTCTTCATGATGAACATTTTTGTGGGCTTTGTCATCGTTACCTTTCAGGAGCAGGGAGAAAAAGAGTATAAGAACTGTGAGCTGGACAAAAATCAGGTTAAAGTCACACACTATTTGTGCTTCTGTCCCTTGAGCAAGAGCAGAGTGCTTCCTCTTTTGACTGCTTTCCCTGTGCACAATGGAGGGTGTCCCCCGGGGCTCAGGCCCTGTGCAGAGCATACTCTCAGCCAGGTTGAATTGCCTTGTGGAGCATTAGGTCCCCACATACAGACTAGACTGTGATTGTGAAAACCCTCAGAATGCTTAGGCCTCCTTCCACACTCATGGCCTACTAGTGACAACTCAGAATCTTGCAGGAGGCTATGGCCCAGAACCAGAAAATACACACTCCAACTTCTACAGTCGCTGCTGAGAGCCTCTTTAATACCTGCACAGGGCAGACATCCAGACATCCCTCACCTTGGCACTGTCGATGTTGTGGCCTGCATAATTCTTGTTTGGGCTTCTGGGCCACAAGTATAAGATGTTGAGCAGCGTCCCTGGCCTCTACCCACTGGGTGGCAGTAGCATCCACTTCCTCCAGTAGTAACAAACCAACACATTCCTGACATGAACAGCTGTCTTTTGGGGCGCACAGTTGCCCCTTGTTGGGAACTGCTGACTTAGGAGGAAGAGTGCGTAACAGCACAGCAAAAGTCAGAAACTTTGAACTTGGGACTAAGGTTTCACTGGCGCCATCCTTCCTTTATTGAGTGAACACCTTGTATTAGCCAGTCTGGTATAAGTAGGGCCTTTAACTCTGATTGTGTGGTTACATGAGGAAGCCAGGAACCCTCTGCTCTGGCCCTGCTCTGCCTGCACTTGTGGTGTAATATTAGCTGCCTCCTTGTTCTTCTCCTTTTTCTCTAAATTGGGGGCATTAAGGAGCTGCTTCTTAGAAGTTCTTTTGAAACCTAAAACAGTGAGTGTGAGGGTGGGAGTCTGTTCTTGGAGTTTCTCTGATCCTCTATCAGTTGCTTCTCTGCTCTGATGGTGTAATAAGCAAGAGTGGGCAGCCCCAGGTTCCTGAGGCGAGGTGGCTGTGGCCTGATGAGGCATTCTGTCCCTGGCTACAGCTGCACCCACTGTGGGGAATGTGAGCATGTGCTGGCTTGGTAGGAGCTCTCAGGGTGTCCTTGTAGACCCCAGCAGTGATGTCAGAGGGAGGCCAGCTCCAACCCTTTGTTCACCTGAAGAGGGCTGCTGTTGTAAGCGTGTCAGCAGCTGAGGTCCTGAACACTCCCAAATTGAGGGGGGAGTGGTCCCTGGATTCAGCAGGGGAGGTCAGAGTGGCACCAAGTCCTCTCTGAAGCCTGCTGCGTCCAGAATCAAAGCAGGAGAGTGGGTCAGGGAGAGGGCCTTGGCTGAGCCAAAGGCTCTCAGGCGTGGAGGCTGCAGAAGGTGAACCAGTCTCTGTCCCCAGAGGGAGTGGAAGTCCAGTGCTGTGGTTACTAGCCATTCTGAGGTAGACACATGTGCTGCAGGGCCTCAGGGAAACCAGCAGCAGCAGTTTTCCTACGCAGGCTTTAGTGAGCACAGTGGGTGCTCTGCTCACCCCTGAGGCTGCTTCAAGGAGCAGAGATGGCAATGTGTGCAGGGCCCTGTCAGTGACTTGGTGGTGTTGTGGGTGGTCCCTTCCCAGCGTCCTGGACTGATTGCTTGCGGGGCAGATGACCAGTAAAGGTTCCTTCCCTAGAAGTGCTCAGACCCCATATTTGCCTTTTTCTGCCATTACAGCGTCAGTGTGTTGAATACGCCTTGAAAGCACGTCCCTTGCGGAGATACATCCCCAAAAACCCCTACCAGTACAAGTTCTGGTACGTGGTGAACTCTTCGCCTTTCGAATACATGATGTTTGTCCTCATCATGCTCAACACACTCTGCTTGGCCATGCAGGTAAAAATGGAGACAGCTGTGGGGACCAAGTCTGGGCATTCTGTGCAGCCCCGTTCCCCAGATTTTGAGGGTGGAATGCTCCCCCTCACAGGAGGATGGGTTGAATTTTCTGATGAGTCTGAGTGATAGTGTGACCAGTGTCCCATTCTGGCTGACTATTATCATGATGGATGTTTAAGATCACTCCTTTGTTTGAGGCTGTTATGCAGCATGACAGTAGGTAACATTTCCATAGGGCCTGCAGTTTGCATCTGATGCCATGCAGGCCTCCTGATGCTGTTGAAGGCTGAGGACCAAAGGTCAGGAGTTACACAGGCAGACACTCCAGTCCTAGTTTGTTTTTACTCCTTACCAGCTGGTTGGCCTTGGGAAACTTAAATTCCCTAAAGTTTGCTGTCTTTGTTGATAAAATGGGAAATCTATCACACTTACCTCAGAGAAAATATTTGTGCTAGATTATTTGTGACTGGCACTTCAATCTGGGTCGATTACATTAACACCCAATGTTGAAAGCAGAACTAAAGTCACAATCCTGTCTTCAAAGGGCTCCTAGTGTGGTGGTGGAGAATTTTGTAGTCCACGAAATACTGGGTTTGACCAAATGGCAGAATTACAGTTACTTCTTGCTGACATTGGGGCAAGGAATGCAGCTCACCTGAATTGGCCAAGTCAGATTGCAGTGCAGTATTGACAGTGAACGTTTGCAGAAATTATGTTGTCTAATAGATGGGACACCAGGCCAGGAAGCAAAGACCCAGGTCTAGATCCAGATTTTGCCCAGACTTGAAGAATTTGAGCAAATCAAACCAGCTGTCAGTGCTATCTGGAAAACAGGTCTACAGACAGTCAAGGATAAATTTTCTGGTACTTTTTAAGAATTCTTTATGAGTGAAAAAGACCATATGCTGACATAGGGAAAAGTGTAAAGCCAAGGTAATACCACCTTTTTTATTAAACATGGGCCTAAATGGCATAATATTTGTCCCTAACCAAACTCTACCTTTATTTGTAGACATTTTGGTGGTATCTGCATTGTGCCTTACTCAAGGGCCTGAGTGTAAGCCCTGCCAGAAGAAAGGGTGAATTTCCCTTACCCTGAGCTGAGAGAATGCACACGTTTTCCCCTCCATCATTCAATCATCCTCATCTTGCCACGGACCCTCGGTGCTTTATGGGAGTTCACCATGTGACCTTCCCATGCTGGTTGAATTGTTGGGAGAGGGGGCCCACAAGGGTGCAGAGGGCTGAGGAGCTTCCGTTTGCGAGGACATAAGATCCCAGCCGAGTCCCTAAGAACTGTACTTCTGTCTTCATCCATAGCACTACGAGCAGTCCAAGATGTTCAATGATGCCATGGACATTCTGAACATGGTCTTCACTGGGGTGTTCACTGTTGAGATGGTTTTGAAGGTCATTGCGTTTAAGCCTAAGGTGAGTTGCTGAATCCATTTTGTAAAGGCTGTTGCTGAATGACCCCAGAGAAGCACCCACTTCCTGTTACCTCGTGTCATGGAATTATGCTAAATTGTTCTGGCTGCTGATTGAGTTATCACCTGAAAACATTAAAATCTGATTAGGGCATGTGTATACATATGAGAAAATAAAGGTGCAAAAACAAAACCTCATGAAAATAATTCTGAGAAAAAGAAGAGGAGGGAATTGAGTATTTGTAGGCTGAAGATTGTATTGAAACCTGGTTTACTGTTTTTAGAATAGCCTGTGGGGCTGGGATTTAGCTCAGTTGATAGAGCACTGCTCTGCAGTCTCTGAGGTCTCGAGTTCAATTCCCAGCACTGCAAAAATGGGAGAAGGACCTGGCAATCCACTCCCAAGGCAATCCTGAAACAGTCAGCCATTGAAAACCCTATGAGGGTCACTATGAGTCGGATACCGACTCACAGCACATAACAACAACAACAAGAATAGCATGTATCAGGCTCTCTCAGGGAAAACTGCCTCATTCTCTGAGCAATGGGGAAATATTCAAACATAACCATCAGAAAGAATTTGACCCTGATTTTACTTTCAGATTCCTAGCATGAAGACTGGTTTCACTTGTTCTTGGTCTACATCATCCTTTTCACATGTTATGGAAAGTTTTAGTACCCACTGCAGACCTCTCACAGCCATCCCATCTTTTGTTCAATTTAGAAAAATTTTCACTTGACTTTAAGAAAACGAGATGTTAAATTTGTTGAGCTGTATTGGAGGACTCAGCCTGTTGGGCCTCCTTCAGGAGGGGAGAATCCAGTTCTGCACTTGTCTCAGGCTGTGGAGGAAGAGGCAGAGTAGCTAGTGTCAAGAGCACAGTTCTGAAACTGCACTGGATTCAGATCCTTACTCCACCACTTAATAGCTTAACCAAGTTATTTCACTGCCCTCTGCCTCAGTTTCCTCATCCATATCGTGTATACTCGCAGTCCTATTTCATGGGGCTGCTGTGAGGAGTGAAGAATTACTATATCTAGTGCTTAAAAGAGTGCCTGGCATGTAGTGCCATGCTGTAGACTATCAGCTACTGCCACTATTACACCACCACTACCAGAATCATCAAGCAATAACATCCCTGCCTTCTAGAACCCTGGACACACAGAGGAACCAAGCTGAGCTGAACTGTCAGGATTTTGACTCTCAGTCTCCTTCTAAACTCTCAGAGTTAGAGAATGACAGAGCCTGGCACCCCAGTTATTTGCTCTCTCTTTGTGAGATACATAACAACACTAACTGAAATAAGGTCCTGATTAAGAAAGGATGGTTTCACATACTCCAATTACAGGAAATTCTAATTCCAAACTGTTCCTTTCTTCAGTTTGAATTAATTTCTATGCAATCTTTGTCAGATCTTTGTGGACCAAAAAGAAAGGACATTTGTAAGTGATTAATCGGGGTGATTGCAGTGGGGTCAAATTTGGCACCTTATGCATGGCCAGATGTTACCTACTGTGACTTGTCCATATCTACATATGTAAACATTTCCTCCTTTTTCAAATTCATCTTAATTTCCTTTGAGATTTTGGTTTGCTTCTCTCTCACCTTTACTTCTTTGAACAATATTTGTCTGAACTGATGGAAAAGGTTGCAGAGTAAGAACATGGAAAGTTCTTGATAAATGCCCATGGAACATACCTGTGGAGCATTTCCCAGATAGCTTGTTCCATGCCTGTCTTTGCCTGGTGATTAAACTCTGAAGTTTTTGAAAGCTTGTTCCAGGCTGAGGAGGAAGCACCCTCACCCACAGTGTGTGTGTGTGTGTGAGTGTGTATTGGTATGTGTGCACACATGACTGCATGTGTGCCTGTGCATGGAAGTGGAAGAGCATCTGTGTGTGATGTGTGTGTATGTGTGTGTGTACCTCTGTGTGTGTGTGTGTGTGTGTGTGTGTATGTGCGCGCGCGCACGGGCACATGCACTTGTACATTCTAACAGGCCAGTGCTTCAATGGCTTCTAGTGCACTGCTTAGCCCAGTAAATCTCCCAGCCTGTGAGGAGAGGTCAGTGGCAATAAATAGCTAATTTATAATCAGTACTGATAGATCAAGCCTGTAGCCATACCACTGTGGCATCAGATCCTGTTAGATCTTGGAAGCTAAGCAGGGTCAGGCCTGGTTAGTACTTGGATGGGAGACCACCCGGGAATATCAGGTGCTATAGGCTTGGGAGAAGGACCTAGAAACCCACCCATAAAAAACAATCAGCCATTGAAAACCCTATGAATAGCAGAGAAGCACTAATAATACTGTTTCACCTATTGTACATGGGGTCTCTATGAGTTGGACACTGACTCAATGGCACCTACAACAACAACTGGTAGATCAGAGTTTCTATGGGTGATTTCCACCAGAAATTGTACTGCTTTGTAGTTTTACTCAGCAGGGTGTTTTCCTAACCTAAGATGACCTCAGATTACAACTGAGAGAACTTTTAAAATAACGGCAACATGCCTGCAGTCGAAGAGCTCTGTTACCATGTTCCCCAAGGCCAGGGAGGTGGCTTTTATGATACTATGTGCCTGGACAACCGGCAGAGAAGGAAGTCACCAAGAAGCAATGCTCTTCTTGAAATCTTTTCTGGGCTTGCTTTCTTATTCTTCTCATCAATGCCCACAATCCAAGCTCATGTGATGGTGGTGTTTTACAAAGGAGTCTGTGAGGCCTGCTCCATGTAGTCAGCAGGGTATTCAGGCTGAGGAGCCATGTCAAGGCTTCAAGGAGGTGGCCATCAGGGCCATGGGTCTCATCTGAGGAAGACTTTGTCTCTTGCAAAGAACTCTATGCCAGGGCCCCTGGGGCAGCCTTCTGCAGCATGTGATCATGCCTTCTAGGAGGAATCCTTGGCATGTCTTTCAGGAACTAGCTAGCTGCAAGTGGCACAGGCCTATAATCCCAGCAATTCAGGAGGCAGAAACAGGAAGATCACAAGTTCAAGGCCAGAAACATGTCTATCAGGAGAGACAGAGTTACAGTTAGGTAAAATAAACGCTGAAAGTGAGGTTAGACAAAATCCTTACTGGTAGATGAGAAGGCATTTCAGAAGGCAAGGGTAAAACAATGTGAGAATCCTGACCCTGAGGACTTCTTGTGTACAGGAGAATCTGGTTGGGCAATGGGCCTCCTGAGACAGTACGTTTGGAGGGAAATGGTTCAAAGCCATGTGGAGTGAGGTTACCTAACATCCACAAGCAGGAAGGAGTGGGAGAGGGGTTGGAGCCCAGCTCAGGGGTTTCCACAGTGGGAAGCAGTCTTACTTCATAGGAAGAGTTGTTTTTGACTGCTGGTGAGGCAAGAATGGAAGATGATGAGAAGCCAAAGAATGAGAGAATTAGGAAAAGGCAAGCAAGTCATTTAGTTTACTGTAGAGTCCCCAAGGAAAGATCCATCTATTGGGTGCTGACCTGGTGCACTCTTGAGTTGTGCTTTCAGCCTGGAGATGACCATGTGGCTACAGAGTTTGGAAAGGGAGGCCATAATTTTGGTAGGAAACAAACTCTGTTCCCTGGCTTTTGCCTCCAGTGCTCCAGAGGGAAGCTGCTGAAATTCTCTAATGAATTCTTGTGTTCCAAGAAGGGAGATTCAGGAAAAACGGCCTTTTCCTGAGTATTGGTTCCAGCAAGTGTAAAGAGCCCTTCTCTGGGTCAGGAGGGCCTGGTGGGTCTGTGTGTTCCCAGGCACCACCCACCTGGCATTTGGCCCAAAACTTGATCCAGGCCCAGGCTACCTGCGGTGCTTATGGACTTTTCTCCAGTGAGCCACCCTCAACTCCCTAGTCTTAGTCCTTCTGATGCGGGTTCTACCCTGAAAATGACTAATTTACACTCCTAGACACTTGGTCTTAGAAAAAGTCAAGAGAAGTTGGGTTTGGGGAAGGAGAATGTGTGTTGGTACTGTCCTCTGCTTCTGTGCAGAGTTGATGCACAGTGGACACTTGATCATCTGGTCCCATGTCTCCCCCGGGCAACACTCCTTACTCTAGGACCCCTAGCAAGCAAAGGGTTTTTAGATAAAACCCTGGCAATTTTCCTAGAGCACTTTCTCTGCATCCTGGAAAGAAGACTAGATACTGTCTTATCAGTTCTTCAGTGATCATATCTCTGCGATTTATTTTCTGTGCCAAAATGCTTCTTGAAACCAAATATTTACTGCTCTTGGAACTTTATCCTGGGCTTCTCAATAGGCTCCACCTGTTCATCCTGTTCCTTCAGCATTGAGGTCTCCCAGATCTCCCTCCTGGTCCTCTTCCCTCTGTGCAAGGCTGCACATGCCCAGGGCTTTGGGGGCTCTGTCTCACACAGACCTGCCTGCCCTCCTCTCTCCTGCCCCTCGGCCTGCCTGCTTTCTCTGCAGTCTCCCACCTCTGGCCTCAGCCGTTTCCTCTATCTTCCCTTTACTCTTTTTTGGAGTAAAAAACTGACCAGACCCCACACTCAGTGAAATTCTGGCACTCACCACCTATTGCTTGTGGAAAAAATACATCATTTTCCTAGCCTAAGTTTCAAATTCCTCCACAAAACACTAGTCCAGGTAAATTTCTTCCTCACTTGCTGCTGTTCTCTCATTGCTGCTCCTTCTTCCCCACCCCATCCCCAGGTATGAAGTTGCTAGATCTTTCCATGCCCACAGGCCTCTGTCTGGAAGCCATTCTTCATCCTCATTATATTTTAAGGCCCACTGGAAGTGTCACCCCTTTGTGACATTATTCCCACAAGCCCTGCCAATTCAACCCTTCCTTTCACGAGTGCATCTATGAGGTGCTCACAGTGCAATGTCACTACTACTTCAAGTCTCTCTCTGCATTTACTGATAAGTAGCCACTTGAGGTCACATGCTGTCTGGGAATCCACAGGGCCTGCTATCTGTGGTTACTCAGTATAGTTTGGTATAATGAAGAAAGGAATAGATGGATAAGCCTCTAGGTACAGTTTGGCATAGATGGTATTTGCTTTTCTGTCACAGGATATCTGGGTAGAGTAGTCACCAAAGTGAGATACGTTTTCCTTCAAGCCTCCACTTTACCTTTGGAAAGACCTATGCTACTTAGAAAGTTGGGCTGAAGTTTAGCTCGGTTGGTAGAGTGATGCTCCACTCTCTGAGAACCTGGGTTCAATCTCTAGCACCATAAAAAAAGGATGTGGCAATCCACTTCCGAAGCAATCCTGAAACAATCAGCCGTTGAAAACCCTAGAAAGGTTGCCATGAGTCACAGTGGACTCAATGGCACCTAACAACAACTGAGAAAATTGTCAGTTACAGCTCTACCAAAAGTTGGCACTATGGGCTATCATGTGGGTCAAATACTATGCAAAAGTCCCTGCCAGAAATTTGCAAGTGATCTGATTTCCATGGTAAATTTAAAAAGGCAGGTCATTTGTATTGCATCTGCAGATGACAATGACTCCAGACTACCAAAAGAAATCAGGATGGGCTGCTTTTCTCGTTTCCCACGTGTGCCCATTCTATGTACATTCCCTCCTTGCCATGTCCCAAGCCTGTGCTATAATCTGGCTAGAGGTTCAAGAATAGTCAGAGCCCACTGTCCCACACAAGACAGACTCAGACAGTCAGAATAGAGTTCATAGAAATAATGGAGCTTCCTGGCTCTAAGACCCATGTTAGTCTGGTTCATGACTTTAGGTTTCCAGAGTCAAAAAGACTTCTTGATAATGTTATTACCTATAGTTGACTTGCTTGGTCTTTTTAGACAGGTGGAGCTGTAAAAAATAGATTTGACTGCTGGTTGCACTTGTAAGGCCCTGGCTTCAGAATTCAGTTGTAGGAGAGCATGTCATGATCAGCTAGGAGGGATGAACATGGCGATGGGCCTTGGGTTAGGAGCCTGTGTCTTACCACCACCAGATGCCATGGCGCCTTTGGTGCAGAAAGGGTGGGGGAACTGAGTCATGCTTACTTGACAGTGGTTTTATAAAGAGGCTGCTAAACAGGGAAACTATATGTGGGAAGTAAGGGAGGGCTGGCATTTTCTGCCTCCCCTGGACTCCTGTCAGAGCTCCTGGCCCAAGCCTTTGATTCCAGCCACCTGCACTGTGTCAGGCCTTCTCTTGCCTAGATTAGGGGTATCAACCTTTGGTCCATGAACTGTGAAGATTTGGGCACCATTTTGTGACTGTGAGGGATTTTCTAGAGAGAGAATTAAAGAGATTTCCATAATGTTCCTGGACCCAAAAGAAGCACAAAGTCCCTATCAAGTTGACTCAAAGGGTTTTATCTACCATGGTGCACTGGAATTGGCTCTCTGGAGAATAGCTTATAGGCTGATGGGAATGACCCAATAGAAGAAACACTGATCCTTCTAGAGAGACAGAGGGAAGGAGAGGGGAATGAGGAGAAAGTGAGAGAGGCAGAAGAGCTGTCAGGAGGGGGACATGTGGGGAGCCCAGTGTACATGAGGTGATCTGGTCTCTGGTAACTCAGTCAAGTAACAGTTGAGACATAGGGCATGTGGTACAGTCGCAGGCATGGCTGAGTCGTGTGCTGCAGCAGGAGTGAAGGAAGGATGCTTGATCTTCACTGATGGGTGAGTACTTTGGAGGTCTAATGGCTACATGTGACCAAGCATTGTTTAAGGCATACAGTCCTCCCTGCAGGAGAGGGGAAGGACTGCCACACTCTCATTAGCCTCTGAGTTGCTCCATAAAGCAAAAAGCAGGCTTTGTCCCTTGGTGTCCATGGCATAGCTGCCTATTGGAGAGCTGTTCGCCACCCATTTGTTGTTATTGTTGTTAGGTGCCGTTGAGTTGGGTCCAACTCATATCGACCCTTGACAGAATGTGTACAACAGAATGCCACCCATTTGCAGCAGTGTAAACAATCTAAGAGGACCTAGCATACAAACAGCCCAGGAGCCTTAGCCCATTGCTGAGGGTTCTGTAATCGAGCTGATGTATTGGTCAGGAGACTTTCCTGGGAAGGAAGCAGGGGCTCCTTTACTTCCTGGTGCTAGCTCTTTAACCCACATCTGACCACGTGTTGAGTGCCACAACTCTAGCCCTCACAAGGGCCCATCTCCCTTCAATTTCTCCTGCCAGGAGAATTCATGAGAAGACCAGCTCAGGAAGTGTGAGTTGTACTTTTGTATAGACCTTTCCGTTAGACTCCTATACACAGATCATTAGACTTGGTACAGGATAACTGTTTTTGTGGACTTCTTGGAGAGCCAAGAGAGGGATTTGAGGGAGTGGCAGCGAGTGAGGGTTCAATGTGATAGACGCACTGTGACTGTAAGGAGGGAGAGGTTAAGTATGGGTCAGAAGTCCTGGAAGTTGTCGGGGGAAATCTCACATAATTTAGTAAGAAATTCAAATGGTAAATTGTCAGTGTGATGGTTTCCCCATCGATGGCAGGGGTGATTAACAGTAAGTAGACTGGAGTCTTCAGGACAGTTGACACGTCCACATTTTCTGTAGTGTCATGAAAGGCTGTGGCTCTGCAGTGGCTTCCTCTGTCCTGCATCTCATCACAAGTTCCAGGGACCTGACACTTCAAAGTACCTTCTGTTCTGGTTTTGTTAATATGACATTAAATGGACCAGTCCTAAGCACACTGGACCCTTCTTTATGTAATTCAGACCTGAATTTTTATTTCCAAAACATGCTCTGTTTGAAAAGACACAGTCCATTTATAGACAGTCAGTGACCTTGAAAGCCCATTTCTGGCAACCAGAAGCCTCTGGGTCTATATGTAGAACTTCCCCCTGCCCCACCTCTGATGGGGGGCTTCCCAGGGATGTTAGGAGAGAAAGACCCCTCATTTAGCACCAACCATGCTGATCCTGGGCTGGGATTTAGCTCAGTGGGTAGAGCGCTGTGCTGCAGTCTCTGAGGCCCCGAGTTCAATTCCCAGCACGGCAAAAATGGGGGAAGGACCTGGCAATCCACTCCCAAGGCAATCCTGAAGCACTCAGCCATTGAAAACCCTATGAGGGTCGCTATGAGTCGGATACTGACTCGACGGCACCTAACAACAACAACAACAATGCTGATCCTAGAAGAGAATGTAAGATGTACGGCACATACATATGGACTTGTAAATCACAAGTGTGGGGCTTAGAATTAGCACAAGGTATGAGTATGAGCCCCTGAAAAACTCAGACCTAGGTAAAGCTGGATGGCAAATAGAGTGCAGATTGGTGGAGAAACAGACATCACCATGTGTCAAGAAATAACTGGATGCCTGACAGTGGGCCAATGGAAATGGGGATAGAATAAACAGTGAAGTCCTCATCCTCAGAAGATTTTTGATGCAATAGACCTGCAGAGATGAAGTCATGAGAGAGACACAGTCAGCAGGATGGAGTGCAGGCAGTCAGGAGGGGCTGGGAGGGTTCCATGAAGGGGCTGCATTTATCCAGCCTTGAAGGAGGAGCTGAATTGGGGCACACCGAGCTGAGGTGAGGAGGTTAGGATTACAGAGTCAGCAGGAGGTGGGGAAGAGCCTGGGAGTGTTTCCTAGGGATGGAGAGGAATTCTCTTAGCCAGGAGAGTGGAGGGGGCCGGGAGGAGCAAGAAGTGGTGGAATGAGGATACTATTAGCAATTTGGGGCTCTTCTGAGGACAATGGGAGCCCTCAAGCATCCTCTTCATGCCTCAGTACTCTTTTCCTCTGAAGAACCTACCTCAGCTTCCCTATATGGAGCTCCCTCAGCCACAAACAAGAGTTTTTCTGCCACAAGGCTGCACCTGGAGTCTGTGTGTATCTCTGTGCCAGTCTCCCTGTAAACTGTGGCCTTTAGTCCGAGTCTGCTGAGAACTCTTTGAAGACAGGGACTTGTCTTGGTAATCTCTTCATGGGGCAGGGCTTTGTAGTGCCCACAGGAGTGGTGAGGATGGGGAGGGCTGCTGGTTTGTATGAAGGGGCACAGAAGGAAAAGGTGTGAAATGCCTGATGGGAGAAGAGAAGCAAGCAGGATGATTGGAGACCCTTGGAGGGAGTGGGAAAGCCTCACTCTTCCACTTGCCCACGCAGGTTTGGGGTTAGCACACTGGGTAGGGTTGCCCTCTGCTGAGGGTCAAGGATCTGTACTCTGTCTGTGTGTGTGTGTGTGTGTGTGTGTGTGTGTGTGTGTGTGTGTGTGTGCGCACGCGCGCGCACGCGCGCATGTGAGGCGCATGCATGTGCCCATGCCCACTGTGTATGTGTGTGCACCCACCCTTTCTTCACACGCACAGGTGCATAACCACCCTCTGAGCCCCTTTCCACCAGTAGATGATATTGTTCCCTCCCGTTGGCTTTCCCACCCCACCTGGTGCCACAGGTGCTGTGGGGCCTCAGATGTGTCCCCATATGATCCGTGTGATGTTTCATTCATACGTGCTCATAAACATCTGCCCCTGCCTGCTCTGTCCAGGGGTATTTTAGTGATGCCTGGAACACGTTCGACTCCCTCATCGTAATCGGCAGCATTATAGACGTGGCCCTCAGCGAAGCAGACGTGAGTATGCACGTGGTGTGGCCTGCATCCTCTCTCCTCTGTCTGCACATCCCACTCCCTGCCCTGCAGTGGTATCACCTGGACAAGTCACAGGTCCCAATTGCACTTGATCTGAAACTGGGCATTTCCTAACAAAAGATGTGGGAAAAACCTTTCAGAATAGAGCCTGCACCCAAGGCCTTTGCAGACACACATCACCTTTGCAGGGCTGACTTTCTGGCAACACTAGCCTCAGGCACTGGTAGGCAAGGTAAGACAAGGTGTCTGTAATTGTTTTTATTTGTTATGCCAAAAGCCATACCCAAAGTGACATATCCATGGCACGTTTGTCTTAAGGCAATTTTTTCAAGTAGCCAGGCGGCATAATGCTAGAATGTTCCCCTTTGATAACACTGTCCTTTTCTTCTTTTTTCCTGTTGTGCTTCCTGTCCTCTGTGGCTTCTGAATGCTTGCCCTAACAGCACTATTTCACTGATGCATGGAACACTTTTGATGCCTTAATTGTTGTTGGTAGCGTCGTTGATATTGCTATAACTGAAGTGAATGTAAGTAGCAAACTTTGTGTCCTATAATGTGATTGTTTTCATTAAGTCTGACATAGAAGACACTAGAAACCCTTCCCATGACTCTCCATACATGTTAGAAATCCAGACACAAATTCTTTTTGAAAGATAAAGATCAATGTGTAGTCTCCCCTCCCTCACTCTCCCTTTGTCCCCTTCCCTTGAAGAAGTGGGAAGTCACTTTGGAACTAAAACAATTATTTTTAAAAGATCTTATTAAAGTTTGAAGACCTAAGAGTTAATTGTATGGGCACGTGAATGCTCTCTCTCACTAGCTCTATGATCTTGGCTGTTCACCTGGCTGCTTTGAGCCTGTTTTTTGCAGCTGTAGAATGGAGTTAATAATATGTACCCTATACCCATGCAGTCTGTGAAGGCACAGGAGGGAGAGCCCACCACACTCTCAGACCAACTTGTGACACTGGTGAACATCCCAGGCTCTGGCTCCCCAAAGAGTAATGCCAATGGGACCCAGGGAAGGAGGATCTAGTGCATATCAGGGAGAGGATCAGTACTCCTCTGTCACATGTGGTCAAATCTGGATGAGGGAGCATGTGCCTAGCAACATGGTAGATAGAGCAAGCTCCCTCCATGAGCACCCTGAGAAGTCCCTCCAAAAATGGGAGGCCTCACCAGGGGGAGCACCACATACCATGGCAGTCAGAAAGGGCCTGACCACCTGGCCTGGCCCGAGTTCCTCAGCCAGTCTTAGTGGGTGTCCAACATGTGTGCCCTTCGAGGGGGCAAGTGGAGCATGGGGAGGGACTGTTGCGCAGTGTTGGCTTCTGCTCAGTTGCCGTTTGTGCCCTGTCCCCACCCCACATCTGCCTGGCTGACATCTGCAGGGTTGGGGATTGTTAGTCCATCCTGGTGCCCAGACAGCCTGTATCAGTGAGCACAGTAGATCCCTCTTATGCCCCCCAATGGGGCCAGGCTATTTCTGAAGAGTGACTAGTGGGGCAGCTGCTAGCCCTCCCTCCAACCTTACTTCCTAGACCAGGCCTCATTTCCTCATGGGTCCAACGAAGTGAGCATTACCTGCCCTGCCTACCTTGCAGGTGTGTGACAGGAATAAAATGATGCGCATATTTGTGAAAATACTTGCTAAAAACCCAAAGTGTTAAGAGAGATGCAGTGGTACAATTGTCAGTGCAGGCTTGCCATGTCATTTATAAAGTGGACTATAAAACATTACCTTGTCCACAAGGGTGTGATGAAGCTTTGTCACTCCCAAGGCCACACCAAGAAGAGAAACTAAAATGATATTTTACTAGATCTGGTTACACACATTCCCCCAACCTCCTTAAACCCAGACTTATGTAAATTTTACTTTATGTGAAATGTTCCATAAAGCAGCTATAAAATTGCCATTCGTGATATGCAAATGATGCTTGGGTATAAAATAATCTGGTGCTGATGAGAGAACAGCAGGACCCTAACTGGACTGCCTGGGCTCTCCCCCTAGTTTATGCGTAGACATTGCCTGCTTAATCATCTCCCAGTATAAAGTACCTACAGTGTGCGTCAAGGAGTCCTTACATGAAACTTCTGGAACAGACCCTTGCGTGGGACAGAGACAGCCTGTGATGGAGGTGAACGTATAATAAGCCATCATTCCAGCAGGCTTCTCTGGAGTGCTCAGTGCTTTAAGTGCTATGTAGCTGGAGGGTGTCAGTGCTTAATCATCTGGGTACCAGGATGTGGCCAAAGCCTGTTCACCAAGTGAACATCCAGCTTTCTCTTGCTGCCCTACCTGCTGGCTGGCAGGTGTAGCCTGCGTGCCCAGGGACAGCACCACTTCCTGGCTGCCTCACCTGTGCTGTGGGCTGGCCCTGCTTTTCCCACTACCCTGTCCCCGCTAACCCAGCCTTGCCCATCATGTCTCAGTGCTGTCCTGCCTCACCATACATCAAGACAGGGCCAGGTCTACACTCAGGTTTCTAGTTAGCATTTGACACTGGTGTCCATTTAAGGCAGGCTTTTTGGTGCCTCGTTTCTGGTATATAATTTGTCTTTCAAAATCATACTGGTGAGCAATCGCAGGCTCTCCTTTCAGTCAGTGACCTTTCCCTGCTCAGCTGTACCCTGAGACTAAATGCTCCTCATTCATGGCTTTGGCAGGTCCCCACCCCAGGTCACCTGAGAAGATCTCAGAGTTGCCAGAGAATGCTCCAGGCCCTCTTCCTGTTTATCCTATCTTTAATACATGTAGCAGCTATTGACTATCCATTTTTAGGCCCTGGGCTAGGCTCTGGGGAGACCTGAAGATAAAAAGTACTAGGTATTCTTAGCCTCTGCTGGTATAAATATGTAAGAATGGGCATGTTGATTCCTACATTGTCTCCCCCCACACATGTGGAGTTCCCCAGAGGAGCAATGCGTGTCATATCCTTGGTGGCCTGAGCTCCCTGGTCTGCTAAGCTTGAACACCCTTGGTCCATTGTTGGCTGGTTTCAGTTGCTGTACATCATCATTTATTTTGCAATGTTTAACCTGCTGTGCTCTCTCCCCCAAACTCTGTGGATCTTTCTTTTCTGTTGCCTAATTGATTTTCATGTTGGTTTTATTTTTAGAAAATTGTAGCGGCAAGTATATATAAACATATATACGGTGAAGTCATTAAAGCAAAAGCACTTCTAGATTGTATACTTGTTTTTGGCTTCCCCACCTTGGGTTTTCACCGAGTTTCACAGGACGTGCTAAGGATCGGTCACAGTCATCTAAATTGTTTCCCCTCCCAGACATTGTTGACTCTGGTTGGGGCCTCAGTTCCGGCCTCTTGGTCAGTCACACTTGACTCTGTGACTTGCCAACATAGCAGTCAAGAATGAATCACTGTATCTAGCCTGGAAATGGGAAATCAGGCTTGTGTTTGTATTCTTTGCAAAAGCATTTTGGATGGCCCTTTGCATTGTCCTGCCTGCACTCTCACCCAGCCCTCCATCCTCCTGATCCCTCCACATCCCCAGCCCTGCTCGTTCATGGTTTGGTGGCTGTCATGGACTTATCTCCTTCACCTTTAGTCAGAACATCACCAAGCTGCTAAAATATTGGATGACAACTGGTCAGCTCACTTTTCTTCCCCCTTTGATGCTTGATTGTTCCTTGGGAGGTGAAATAACCCACCAACATATTTCTCTGACCCAGAAATGATTGTTGCTGATATGTAGTCTTTTTCCATTATCATTGTTGCCTGAGGGGCAACATCCTTGTTTAGAAACCATTGCTGCTTTGTTATTACTTACCAAAGAATACATGAAAAGTCAGTAAGAGCTCACCTGAGGACCAGGAGTTTCCCCTGCCTCTTCTGTTACCCAGTTTAGACCAGGTTTCTGCAGTGTCACTCAGCTTCTTGTCTGAACATATGGCCACAGTTTAGCCCCCTGCTCCATATGCTGACCCATTGCCAGAAACCAGCTGAGGACTGTGACCTGTCAGGATTGGAAGGAACTACTTGAAGGTGCCTGTTCCAAACCCTTAGATGACAGTGGAATTCCCTCTATTGAAAACTGATCACCCAATCCCTGTAGGCCATGTTTGGAAAGCTACCTCGAGAGCAAGCTCATCACTTTTTCATGTCCTCTTGAGTGATGTGTGGGTGGTCCCAGGAGCTGAGCATTGTGTCAGCTCCTTGTGTTTCATCTCCACCAGCTGCCCTCCTTCCCCAGCCACTCCTTCCTTCCTTTATAAGGAAGATGGGAGGGAATCTAATTTCTTGGCATCCAGTTACTGAATCCTCATCAACTCCAAAAGAAGGCGCTGCTCAGCTGTAACAGCCTGAGTGGGCCTTTCTGGTCATTCCATTCTGCATGACCACTCTGCTAGTGTGGACAATTGACTGAATATTTGTCCCAGCTGTACTGTAGGCTAGGACTGGAATTCTCAGCTCTGAGCACATTAGAATTACCTGGGAACTTTAAAAATTCCTGAAGTGGAAGTACACCACAGATCAATTCTAAAAGAATCTTTGAGATGAGACCTGGGCATCAGATTTGTGAAACATCCCAGGCAGCTTCAGGATAGCTTAACCTTTTCAGTGGGCTGACATTTGTAGTTTGGGCAAAGCCATCCTCAGGGTCCTTCCAGTTTGGAAGATATTTTGGCAACTTGTACTGTCCCCCAATGCTGCCAGCCACATCCTCTCTTGAAGCAGTTCTTCCTGCCCCTGGTACATGGCAGGAGGGCGATGTTGCAGGCCACACGGGGGTGCATGCAGCCTGGTGTGCTGTTCCTTTCTTTCCTCCTCGCATGTCGTGCTGCCTTGTCCCTTGACAAATACTGGTTCCTCCCCCTCTTTGTTTTTTTAAACAAGAGAGTTTGAATGTCATAGTTCATGATTTGTCATACTTCGGAGATACCAGTTACAAAGTGTACACTTGGAAAGTCAGTTTGACTGCTAACTTTACCTTACCTGAAGGAAGGGGTTCCTGTATGCTCTGTCCTGGAGCAGGACAGGAAGGGGCAAGCAGAAGACGGTGGCAGGTAGAGCATCTTCCCAGCCAGCAGGCCTTCTGATGCTCTTGCAGGGCCCCCACTTAGGTACATTTCAATAATGTAACTGCAGAGTGCTCTGTCTCCTGCACGCTCAGGTCCCCTGAGCATAGGCAAGCAGAGGTGCGCTTGCCCGCATTCATACGCACACTCACACGTGCGTGTACCAGTTGCGCAGGAAGAGTGAGGCTTTCTCTGCACAGCCCTTAGGGAGAGTGGTGTGGAAGACAGTGAGAACTTTGGAAAACTAGCTCCATTATTTATTAAACCCTCAAGTTAAAAAACATGCTCTGCCTCTTGAAGGATACGTGGTTTCTTTTGAGGTGAGGTTACAGAGGAAGTAAATAAAGATGGTGGCGCTGAGCTTTGACAGGCCCACTGCACAGGTCACATTCTGAGCATCCCAGGTGGAGCAGAGACCCCTTGGGTTCAGAGTCACGTTGCTGAATTGTAGTCATCCTCAGAGGTACTCAAACCACTTGTTTTCTATGAGTTTTATAGAATTTTCTGTTTGGCTTCTGGAGGCAGTTTTCCTTTCCTGTGAACGCAGGGAGGAGGCTATCTAAGTGGTGAACACCTTCCCCTTAGTTTTACAGACATCCTTTTTGGAAGCCCCCAGCAAAATGAGTATTTTCACTCTCTGTCAGTTCCCAAGTAGCTCCGCTGCTGCAATGGCAGAGAGGAGCGACCATCCTAGCCCAACTCTGGCTCAACTTGCCATCACTTTCCTATATAAGTTGCTTCCTGGTAGCAGGGAGGGTTTGCCTCCGGCATCCTTGCATTTACTTAAACACTTAATGCCCAGTAGGCACTGAGGGGAGTAAGACAAGGTCCCTGCCCTTCTGGGGGTGGGGACAAATAAGCACCAGCCGTCAGTCTACATCCTGGGGCCCGAGTGAGAGGAGCCCAGCCAGACCTGGATAAGGTGGAGCTGCTGGGGGCCAGAGCTGGCCTGTGCAATGCCAGTTCCTCCAGAGTCTGCTGACCTGAGCTCGCCATAATCTGAGCTGTAGGCTGGGCAGCATAGGCTTCTGTAGAGAAACCCAACTCTCTTCCTCATGCTGACCAGTCACCCAGCCCCTCAGCAGTCCCATCAGAGGCACGGGTCCGAGGTGGTGGGTCCCACAGGGCCCTTTAGTCCTCTGCAGTGTAGGGGCCACAAGTGGACTGGCCTCCCAGCTGGAGCCATTCTGTTGCTCAGGATCAGAAGGCCGGCCTCAGGCAGTCAGCTCCTCCAGCTGAGCCCAGAGGAGCAGAGGTATACTCTGCACTCATGTTTTTAGGGACGGCTGAAGTCTGCAGCTTTATCTTTCACTGGATATCTGTCAGCCCAGACATCATGTCGCCAGATGTGAACTAGAGCGTAGTCATGTGTCTGTGCCCCAGTCAATGGCTGCCCACCCTTGACTCCAGTTCCCTGTAGAGCCACTGGCATTCTATCAGGGAGGTAGCAGGCATGTTGTCCAAAGACATCAACCACACACTTCTTAAAGGGGGGATGTTCTCCTGAACCACTGCTTTCTTCCCACTTCATTAATACATTTTCAATCTTTGATTTCTTAAAGCCAACTGAAAGTGAAAATGTCCCTGTCCCAACTGCTACACCTGGGGTAAGATCAGTGACTAGTCCCCAGGGGCTGGGCCTTTTCCTTGAGTTTATTTGACCATGTCGAGTTTTCCACTGGTTTTTCTGTATTCTCCATGATTGTCCTTCCAGAACAGTGTCTGCAGTGGTTTGCATTCATCATCAGTGTCCAGTACTCTTGACCAACCCAGCGTTCTCCTCTAACACAGTAGAACACGTGGACATGCATGTGCTGTGTGGACGCAGTTTTCCAAGCCCTGTGTTGTTAGCATGTAACTTTTTCTTTCATACCATGCTTTTTAAGGTGAAAAGGCCCTAGAAACTCATCTTCAGTTCTTACTTCTGTCACCTTTGCATCTGTTGCTGTTTTTCTGAAAGTGTTGCATGTTCTACTTTCCATTGGGTTTGACCTCTCCATGATAACCCTTCAGAACTCTGAAGAGAGCAATAGAATCTCCATCACCTTTTTCCGTCTTTTCCGAGTGATGCGATTGGTGAAGCTTCTCAGCAGGGGGGAAGGCATCCGGACATTGCTGTGGACTTTCATTAAGTCTTTCCAGGTAAGAGCTGTGCCCAGGACATCTCTTTTCTTGAGGACCATGTGTAAGTCAGTGACTGTCCCCTGTCTTGGAGGACCCAAATTCCCTCTGCATGGCCACTGTATCAGAAGAGAGTATGGAATGCTAGAGAGACACCACTCAGCACTACTTGGGTGAATGAAATGGGATTACTTGACTAAAGGAAATAGAAGATATAGCAGGAAGACTCATTAGCTCGGGGATCTGCAGCATCTCCCAGATGAGAAGAGATGTGAGTCTCCAGATCCCTCTTCTCCTCAGGATGCCAGGCAGTGGTAGTGGTATGTGACAGAGGGAGGCCAATAGCTTCTCTCTAAGATGACTTCTCTTCCTTTGGCTGCAACAGTCTATCTGTTGACTGGTTTAAATGTGACCGAGACCACAGCTCCTGGGCCAGTGTGCTGTCACCAGCCTCTGGGTTATCCAGTGCCTGATGACATCAGAGTCCAGGACATTTAGACAAAGCCAGGCCTCATTTGTCACTTCACACTGGTGAAGTCCAGTTCTGGTCTATTTCTGAGCAGAACCAACTTCTCCTGTACCTTATAGTACCTGACTCTAGATATTCTAGTCTTCTCAAATGAATCAGTTGAGGATAAGGAATAAATGAAGATTCTTGTTAGAAGGTATAGCCGTATAGGGAGTTTGTGGACATGTGCAAACATTAGAAAGTCAACCATGGATTTTTGCGTGTGTGTGAGGGATCAAATCCAGTTTCTGCATATGCTAGGCAAGCACTCTACCACTGAGCCACACACCCAGGCCATTTCATTTCTTTACTATTTGACTTAAGTTTCATGCAAAAGTCATAAATGTTCATGTGAACCAATTAAGTTATCCAAAGATATATAAAGAAAAAGCTAAAAGGTTGCCTCTTGCCACCTCTGGGGTAACTAATGTTAACGTCCCACTAAACGCTTTTCCATAGTGAGTAGGCTAACAGGTAAAGGGAAAGAGATGGCACCTGGGGAGGAGTTGAGGGGCAAAAGCTCAGAGAAAGTCCTGGTAAGAAAGATGAGGTTGGAGGATCAGGGAGAGTGGCTCTGAGAGAGGCCAGGTCGAGTGGGCCCAGGCAGGTGAGCTTTGCTCTAGGTGACCCATGAAATCCTTCGCCCTCTAGTCACTCGTGTGCCGCCCAAAGGTTGTGATGAACTGCCATAAGAGTAGAATGAGTTGATGCAATAATGGCGCCCTGACCTTTCAAAGAAGTTATTAAACTTTTTAAAAGATTTGGTAGCTAAGGAAGTCATGTCACAGAGTAGTGTTCACACTGAGAAACTGTGCCAAGAAAATTCTTAAACATTTATTAACCTACGAAGAAAATGTAGAGAGGTGTGGTAGGGAAACTAGCCCTGTAGAGCTCTATTGAACAGTCCAGCTGTTGGGATAGGCTGTGGCTTGGGATAGGGTGGCAGTCAAAGATTTACAGTGACACAAGTCCAAAGGTGGCTGAACTGTTAGTCTGCTAGTGCTGTCTTTTTAATGAGCCTCCTCAGATAGGAGAGAAAGGGGATGCTTTCAGCCTATGTGCTTGGAATTAAGTCTCACAACTTGGGCATCCCTGGAGGCACACCCAAGTTGGATACACTTTGCACAGGGGATAAGAAAGAAAAGCAATTGAGGAACATTGGATGAAGGGACTGGGGTCTGGTCAGATACACATGCTTGTGTTGGATGTTCCTGAAGAGAACCTAGGCTTGGTGAGCTCTCAGCTACTTTTCTTCCCTGGCTCAGCCCCCTGACTTGGTAGTTCTTTCAGAAGGTATACATTTTAAGAAAGGTATTTTGCATTCTACAGCAACAGCCAGAAAGTGGTTCTTCCCCTCTGGCTCAGTAATTCCACTCCTAAGACTTCCCTAAGGAGGGAAGCAAGGTGCAGGAGCAAGGTGACTTTGCATAATGATGATGTTTCTTTGCCACATGGTCTACAACCACTCCCTGACCCCTACCTGAGACATGCCCTCAGGAGAAGACAGAAGCAGTCTGAATGTCCAGGGTTTGGGAATGATTTAATCAAGTATAATTTCATGAAGGATTCCAATAATGGATTTTAAATTCACTGTGCAATCGGTGTGTCTGTGTAGAAAATGTTCAGGGTTAGTATAGAGTGTTAACCACTGTGGAAAGCACATCTTGCCTGCAGCATGGTAACACTAGGCTTGTAGGTAGATGGGCATTCAGAATAAAGGCTGAATCCCAGTCCAGTTGAGCTGGACTGGGATTTAAAAGTTCTTCCTCATTCTCTCTGTCCCTTTACTCTACCATGTGGAAAGGAAAATCATGTGGGCCCACTCGGGGCACAGGGGCAGGTCAGGCATCCAGGGGTGACCCACATGCTTCTCTTGCAGGCGCTCCCATATGTCGCCCTGCTCATCGCCATGCTGTTCTTCATCTACGCAGTCATTGGCATGCAGGTAAGGCCAGCTGCCTGTCCCTTATGGACCCTTTTACAGGGCGGCCCCAAATCTGTGGCAAGGTGAACCTTCATCCAGTAAAGTAGGAAGACAAGGTCATGAGTGTTCAGCTGAATGTCTTGGCTGCTGAGGAGTTAGGGAGATGAGAAAGATGTGGCCCCTTTGGCAGGCTCAAGCTCCCAGGCTGGAGCCTGTAGTAGGAGGGACCAGCCCAGAAGAATGTGGAGAAAGAAAATCTGTGTTGTAGGGCTCCCTGTCCCACATCTGTGTCTTGGGAGAATTAACTAGTTGAGAAGACCTGTAGTTGATTTTAGCAGCAGTAAGAAATAGGAGCCCCAAGCCGGGTGTGGTGGCCCACGCCTGTAATCCCAGCAGCTCCGGAGGTGGATGCAGGAGGATTGCAAGTTCAAGACCAGAGGCAATCTGTGTAATTTAGCAAGACCCTGTCTCAAAACTTAAAAACTGGGCTGAAGGTACAGCTCAGTGGTCCAGCACTTGCAGAGCATGTAAGCGCGAGGCCCTGGGTTCAACACCTACTACCAGAAAAGAAAGAAAGAAAGAAAGAAAGAAAGAAAGAGGATCCCTGACAGAAGAGGACACACCACGCTGAAGGAAGCCGTAATTGTCAGCATGAGTGTTGTATTTTCTGCACTGACGTTACTCAGAAGGTACTTAGATATGCAAAGCCTGTTGATATTCTGAAGAGTTGTACCTTACCACAAGTGAGATTCTTACCTAGAATATTTCTAGATGCCATGGTTGGGACTGAACTGGGCCCACTGTGGTACCTCAGTAGCTCATTCTTCCCAAGAGGGTCTTCTGTGGCCCTGATCTGCAGGCTGAGAGGCTGCAACATGCTGCTCCCCATTAACACCCGGGTCCTCCCTCTGTGGGCAGCAGGGGTGGGGCGGTGAGCCTCGGTGGGTAGTGGGAATTGGAGGGTAGTGTGGACTCCTCGCACATTTTCCACATGTACACGCAGGGTCTTTCTGATTAGGGAGGGATGTGGGTGAGAAA